>VSMD01079543.1:0-64619 GCA_008750895.1 Mirza zaza | reverse complement strand
ACCTGATTGGTGGGACAAGATCTTCTTGCATAAAATAATCTACTAGTTTGTAATTATGTGATAAACTCAACAAGAAATAAAAGTCAGTCAAGTCAGAATCATCATGTTATAGAACCAAAAAATGTCTAGAATGTTTGAATTTAATTTGTGAACTCTAATGTGAATTCCCACCATAAATACTACTTTTAAAAAAATGTTAGGAAAGGGTGCTTATTTATTTGCAAGCAAAACTTAAAAGATAACCAAGAAGGAAAAAAGAGTAAAAATCCTCCCAAGGAGTAATGGTGGCTGCTTATTATTAGATCTTAGTGCTTATGAAACGCTTCCACATATGTAAAACCTCATCTCAAAAGAAATAAGTGAAGGAGTGAGACAAAGTATAACCAAGTCCATTTTAAAGATGAAGGATCTGAGGCTGTGGGATTCAATGCCATGCTCATGATCCTGTAGCTTTTCAGAGGTAGAACTCGGAAATGGGTTGCAGACTTCAGGGTCTTTTAACTGTGTATCTACTATTAACAAAACAAAAATGAAAAATCTAAGGGATGTGGGTCCTAAAACGTTTTTAGCACATTTGATTATGAACTTTTATCATAGAGAGTTCAAGTTAGACTCCGTTTATAGTACATACAAGAAATATATATATATTTAACTTAAAGGTTGCTATTATAAAAATAGCCCAAGCCACAATAAATAAACAGAATGAATTATAGTTTGGTTAATATGCAAAATGATTAGGGTGACTTAACTTGAAACTGGCTAACTCTATACAGATATATTTATAAAACTATAATTGAAATCTAGAAGTTATTTGGAAGAGAAAGTCACACTTTCATGGTGTGAATATCAAAAATATTGAAGTGATTTATGTGTTTGTGTCATGTATATCATCAGATTCCTATAACCTTCTCAGAAGGTAGACATAATCAGTCCCATATTATAAGCAAGGAACATGAGGCTCAAAGAAGTTAACCTGTCTCTTGTCATTTGGCAAGAACTTGGCCAGAATTCAAATCTAGATCTTCCTAATTTCGACATCTATGTACTCCTGTTTTCTACTCCAGTAATGATCTTCCCTCTACTCCAAGCTACCTTGCATTACAATTTGATACTCAGTAAATGTTTTGTGACTGAGTGGCTGAATACCTGAATGTGTGAACAACTTAAAAACTTTTCCGATCACATTTATAGCTGTTCCATTTAGGCATGTAAATAGTGGGTGAACAATTAAGAGATATCATAATTAACCTTTCAGAAGCAGAGAAAAAGGGGAATCTTTGATTATAAACAACTAAAAGCAATGGCTAAATTGCTGAATATTAGGCATACTTCATCTGTCAGAGGCCTTAGAGACAAAAATAAAACCAATAAATATGCTGTGCAAGCAACTAATCACCCCTGGATCGCTCAGGATAGGATATGCACAAGACTCGCATGTGGGTAGGGGTAGACTTTTGAGTCCTTCCAGTAAAGAACTGCAGTTGAATTCAGCAAGGGCAGTGGCATACAAATATGCAGGAAGTAATAGGCAAATTTAATATCAGTAAAGAAAAATCATCAGCCTGTGTTTGGCTTTATAATAACCATTACTCTTCATTTGGGGTTATTGATTGTTCTAAAGGCCAACAAAGTGTAATGAACTGTTACTGCCACTCTGGGTGAATGTGGGCCCTTCCAATGATCATTATCCAGTGAGGACAATATATTGTTGAAGTGTTGAAAGTACAGGACAATGAAGACAGGCAGGAAAGGGGAAAAGTGGCTTCTTACTTCCTTTTCGGCGTTTCTTTTTTTTTTAAAGGGGAGACACTTCGCTTCTGTACTTTACTTCTCATGACCGGAAATCCCTCCAGCAATCTGTTTTAACTGCTCTGGTAAGTGCATGAGGAGAAGGGCATTTTTACTGTTAAAAGTTTTGCCGATTGTGTCTCCAGTGGTGGAGAAAGGGCATCTTCAGAAAGTGTGGAAAATTAAATTCAGTGTTTCAGTAAATTATGTGTTCAGCCAGGTGTGTCTATGTGTCTTGTCTCTTCAAGAAGTCATTCTTGAAGGGTGTCTTTGGAGGCACATTATCATGGGGGGAAGAACTACATAGACCAAGTTTTGTGGGAGGAGTTAATTGTTGAGTTAATAGTTAGCTAATGCTAAAAACCTAACACTAGTCCGGGCAAGGTGGCTCACGCCTGTAATCCCAGCACTCTGGGAGGCCGAGGTGGGCGGATTGCTTGAGGTCAGGAATTTGAAACCAGCCTGAGCAAGAGTGAGACCCCGTCTCTACTATAAATAGAAAGAAATTAATTGGGCAACAAATATATATAGAAAAAATTAGCCGGGCATGGTGGTGCATGCCTGTAGTCCCAGCTACTCTGGAGGCTGAGGCAGTAGGATTGCTTGAGCCCAGGAGTTGGAGGTTGCTGTGAGGTAGGCTGACACCATAGCCTCACTCTAGCCTGGGCAACAAAGCAAGACTCTGTCTCAAAAACAAACAAACAAACAAAAATACCTAACACTAGGTGTTCAAAACTCACCCCTCTTGTTCTCTCCTCCCGTCTTTCCAAAATCAGGGTCAATATTCGGCTCTATTAATTTTTGGATTGTATTTGTTCCTGGTAAGCACCTAGTTTGTGCTCTGTATTTTACTGGGTGTTGTATAGACTGTTGAATCTACACTGTTGACTGGTCAGATAGGAATTTGTCACCCCTATTTTATTTATCATTAATTGAGGTGAAGGGCTCTTGGGTCACTGGCCAACTCTGCACAGCTAAGAGTGGATAGATACAAGCTCACCCCTTCCCGCTTCTCAACTTCATGATATTTCACTACACAAACCTGCCTGAACGTGGAATGGGTGGTCTCATGAGAGTGAGTTCCCCCTCCCTGAGGTTAGAGTAGTAGCAGTAGTAGCAGTCCTCCCCGTCTTCCTCCTCCTCCTTCTTCTGTTACTAATACAGCAGCAGCTTTATTATTATGAGTGTTATCTAAAATTCTATTTATTTTTATTCGAATGAAATTCATATAACATGGAATGAGCCATTTTATTTTATTTTTTTATTTTTGTTTTTATTTTTTTTTTTGAGACAGAGTCTTGCTTTGTTGCCCAGGCTAGAGTGAGTGCTGTGGCATCAGCCTAGCTCACAGCAACCTCCAACTCCTGGGCTCAAGCGATCCTATTGCCTCAGCCTCCCGAGTAGCTGGGACTACAGGCATGCACCATCATGCCCAGCTAATTTTTTCTATATATATATTAGTTGGCCAATTAATTTCTTTCTATTTATAGTAGAGACAGGGTCTCGCTCTTGCTCAGGCTGGTTTTGAACTCCTGACCTTGAGCAATCCGCCCACCTCGGCCTCCCAGAGTGCTAGGATCACAGGCGTGAGCCACTGCGCCCGGCCAGAATTAGCCATTTTAAAATAAATGATTAAGTGGCAATGAGTACATCCACAATGTTATGGAACCATCACCTTTATCTACTTCTGAAATATTTTCCTCACCTTAGAATAAAACTCCATTCCCATTGAGCGGTTACCATTGCTCTTCCACAGCCCACCCCTATAACTCTTTGAATTTACCTATTCTGGGTATTTCATATAAATGGAGTCATACAATATGTAAGTTTTTATGCCTGGCTGCTTTCACTGAGCGTAATGTTTTTGAGGTTCATCCACACTGTAGCATGTATCAGTTCTTCATTTCTTTTTATGCATGATTAATATTTCATTGTATATATGTACCACATTTTGTCTGTTCATCTGCGTATGGACACTTGAGTTGTTTCCACTTTGGGCTGCTATGAATGTTTATGCTAAAGTATTTGTTCGAGTAACTGTTTTCAGTTCTTTGGGAGCTACGTCTCTTTGAGCATTTATTTTGTGCTAGTTAATGAACTAAGTGCTTTACATATAGGAACTCTTTAAATTCTCATTTTTAAAGAGAGAATTTAAATGCTTTGAGGTGAGCACTATTATTATCTCTGTTTTACGGAGGAGGAAATGAATTAACAGTGAGGTTAAGGTACCCTGTATTGGGTCAGGCACTGGGTTGAGCTGAGATCCAAACCCCAGGAGCCAAGTTCCAGAGTCTGCTGTACTTTTTCTTCCTTGTGTTTTATCAGCTTCAGACTTAACACCTACAACGGCTTTCGCCATTCCCTCCCTGATACCATCCTTGCCTTTTTTTCCTGGGCATACACTGATTTGTCACATTTCCTCATAAAATTCAGAATCCAATATTGGATACGGTATTCCAGAAGTAATTTTTAAAATTATTATTATTATCATCCTCACCATTATTGATATTTTGATTACATTTGAAAGGTGCTAACATATTAGGTTTTTTTAAAATAATATTTATTAGTTTTGTCCCTTAATAATGAAAATTATATGATAAAAACAACAACAAAAAATAGGCCTGAGCTTCACAGCCCAGAGTGTCCCTGTTGCAATTAAAAAATAAAACAAAATAAAAAGTCACAGTACATAGGCAAGGTTAAAAAAATCCAAACAGTGAAGAAATATATAAAATTTTTCTTATGACTTTTTTCTGGAAAAAGGAATTTTGAGTACTCTCAAATGTACGTTCTAGATGTGTTCTGACAATGGTTGTATGCAGAGTCTCACTTATTTCCTGTTTTAGCTAATTTAACAAGTATATAACAAACCAAAGGTCATCCACTGAGTTTGTGGTGGCCTAAAACTCCCAGGTCGTTTTCTCATGATCTGCTACCAAGGCATAGCCCCACTCTGCCATTCTGGGCTTGTGCAGTTGATTTTCTTAACCTAATTGGAGTGCTTGCCATGCCCCTGGGTAATTCGCTGGGCATGTTTTAGCACAATGCCATTCTCTCAAGACAAATTCATATTCCAAGTCTGAGATCCAGTGTGTTAACTATTTTTTTTTTTTTTCCAGTTCGGAAAGTGCAGAGAACTTTGCCACTTAGTGATGCTGAGCGCTTATATTTTTCAAGTACCAGGGTTTCAGTTGTAAAGGCAGAGCTTTGTTTGCATGCATGTGATATGGAGGGATGGAGAGTCGTTCTTTGACTGCAGCATTTCAAACTGTAGAGGTCCCACGCAATTCCCCGTTTGAGCATTGAATTGCACAGTCCCTTGCTCTGTCTAATTTATTAGCTGAGAGATGTGCCTACATTGGTAGTATTTGACCACATTTTAATCTCACTGTGCTGCTCTGAATTAAACCAAATGGTAAAGTTATGCTATATGAGTCCATTTTTATACCATTATAAGTTAATATTAACCTATAAAATGAAATGTGTTTTAAAAAATAAAATGTGTTTTACCTGGCTCTGCAATACATCTCTTTCTTGCTTGTAAGAGTCCTATAGTATTAAGTAAAGCTGAGTTTTTTCTTGTATCTTTTCCAAATAAACTATTTGTGTTAGAATGGAAATCTCTAATTATCAGGTGTATACAACTAAATTTTGATGACTTCATTAATTTTTAAATATATTAATTAAGCATTATCTATTTGTTTCTTTTTATGAAATCTCCTGTGAGGTATTGATAGTCATAATTTGGGAATGCTCATACTTGTTAAAACTATGCAATTTTCCACTGGGCTTTTCAGGAATGCATTTTTTCTCTCCAAGTCAGTGCCCATGAATTTTATGATTTCTTTTCTTTGCTTTTCTTTTTTGTTTAGGGATAAAGGCAAGCCAAATGGTTATCTTACTTTTATTAAGATTATTTTATATAAGCAGAGGTTCTTCTTGGCATCCTTTTTAAATGGATTTTGTGATAGGAAGAAAATGCAAATGAAGTGACAGCAGTGCTCATAAATTTCTAGCCTGGTGACTATAATGCAGGGTATTGGCTTTGCTATCAAACCTCCTCATGCACATTTTCTTTGTGTTAGTGACTTATGCAATATTGAATCTTTCATCCGTACATTAGACTGTATAATTCTTCCTTTCCACCTAGTGTGTTTTGTGTTCCACCCTTTACATGTATAGATGTATGTGTGAATGTGGCATTCTTTCTTACCGGAATCTAAGAAGTATCAGCCTCATATTTCCCCTATACATTTCAAATCTGATAAATGGATACCCTGTGGTTAGGAAAATTACACACACTTAATACCTAAGGCAAGGGGCTTGCAGCCTCAGCAAATTCCTAAATGATAATCAGCCCCATGTTGATGCAAAAGTGATGTTAACACTTTCCTGGGAAAGATCTTGGATGGTGATTGTTCCTTCGGAGATTTGAACGTACCGCCATACCTTTTCAAACTTTCTTCTTCCTTTCGCCTAATTTTATGAGTCATATCCATCTTTGAAAGGAAACGTTCGTTTAGAATAATCCAAATATAGACACAGGCCATGAAATCTCTGAAGAGAGTGAAACAGAACTTGAAAAGAAGAAAAATGCACAGGTGACATCAGGACTACTCGCAAATGCCCCTACCCTTCACGGGGCATTTGCAGTCCCATCATTATCCCTTCTGAAGTGCATCTCCAAAGCCAAATATGTTCGAAACAAGTTGTCTGTGGTATTTCAAATTGAACAGTAACATTTGCTAGGTGCAGAACTACTCTCATGATATGGCCAGTCAGACTTTTCATCTTGGTGTTGTTTCCCCTTAGACTTATGAAGCTGGCGGCCAGGTGGTAAACAGAGACAAAAGGAGATGAATTTGCCATTTCTAGAGATGGCACCAAACACAGCTCAAAGCACTGAAAAGTGTTCACGTCATTTATTAGACCACTCTGGCTGCTACAGAAGGCTAACTGGGTTCCTGGCCTATCTGGCTGTATGAGCCCAATACTTGGGTCCACAGGGTAACCAATGACTATAAGAGATGATCTGAGTTTTATAGGTTTACTACAGTTTCTGAGGCAAGCATAGCAAATACATAGTTTAATTGTCATCAGTCTCTTCCTTTGTATTTATGGATGCTATCACTGATTTGTTAACTGGAATATTTTCTGCTAAACCAGATACTGCTTCATAATCTTGATTAATACAGCACCCGAGAGAGCAGTTGTTTCTGGGTCAGGGTTGTCACGTGAGATGTAACTGACCTGACCATCCATCTCAGAGTTGAGTTACAGTCATCTTTCTCTCTAACAAATCTCTACTATGGCAGGCGTTGAGTTAAAGGTCTTTCGCTTTTTCTGTTGGTCATCCCAATAATAGAAGTACCCTGAATTTCTCATCCTATGTATAATTTTTCACCGCAGTCACTCAGGATGGTCTTTCCTGGTATTCTCAGCTCAACCCTAACTCTGGCCATTAGTTTTTCTCAAGTTTTCAACCACCTTATAACTGCCATTGTTCCAAAAGTCATTCCTTGGGCCATTCTGACTGTTTCCACTTTGAAAATCTCCTGACAAGTCACTAGAGATAAACATGTGTATTCTGGAACTCCCGGACAGCAATGCCATGGCTAATTCATGCCTCCATGAATGCCTGATACCACTCTCAGTACAGTGAAGCCTGAAACTTTGCTATGATGGCTGACTCTTTTTGGTTCAAATATTAAGGAGAGATAAGGGCAGATACGGGGCCTTTAGTCAATATTTCCCCTCTGATGCATGTGACCACTGTATCATCTCCATTTTCCTGATGCTCTTGGGAGTTGACATAGATAAGATGATGGCTTTGCCTATCTTAAGTGCAAAACAATCCATGGCTATCTCTGGGTAGACTGACTGTCCTCCAAGAATTACAGTTAAAGATAGTGCCCTAAAAAGGTCTCAAAGTAATGTTTCCCTGTAGATTAGTCTATTAAATATGCTTGACATCTCTGTACTAGAGATTCTAGAGGGGTTGTAACATTGATTTTGAAATTATTAGTCAACAAATGTGTATGGAGTAATTACTGGGTGTCTGGCACTGTACTAGTCATTGGATACAGCAGCTGATGAAAGGGAGAGAGCTCTTCCCATAGCTCCCGGAATTGGAGGAAAACAGGCATAAAGCTAAGAGCTCTGCTTCCTGATGGCCCTGACAAGGGAATATCCTTGTCTGACCTAATGAGCCCACGTCCTTCTAGGTCATGAGTAGAATTCATCTACATGGTCTTATGACTGTCTATCCTAAAAGACTAGTAGCTCACCTTAGTCATACTGTGAGGAATCTCCAACGTCCATGTGGAAATGGACATTATCCACACCCAAAGCTACAGAAACAAAAATAAATTGGTCATTTCCCCTTTCTTTGTTATCCACTCTTAAATGACTTAGTTCCCCCTTGCTTTTATACATATATGTATTTTAAAAACTAAAAAGTTTAATATGAATAGTTCCAGCAAAAGCTACCATGTATTGAGCGTTTACACAATTACCCGGTACTCTGCTAATAATGTTTCTACACCATCTCAATTAATTATCACAATGATACTACGGGGTTTCGGTTTTCATATCCAGGTTTTGTGGATTCAGAAAACAAAATATAGGCAAATCCATTGATCTGTCAAAGGTTGGGCAGCTAGTAAGTGTTAGATCCAGGACTCCCCTGCAGGTGGTCTGATTCTAGAGCCCAAGCTGCTTACTGAGCTACATCACTAGCAAACATTTGGCCTACTCTCTGCTTTATTAAGGAGAAAACTGAAACCTGGGCTGTTCAGTGACCAGCCAAGTTAACATACTGTTTAGCTTCAGACTTGAGATTAAATCTTATTTCTTCATTTTATCGGGATGTAAATAACAATAAGAATTGGTAAATAATTTATACTGCTGACTACATCCCAGCCACACTCCTAATGCTTTTTATATTGGTTCATGTATATAATCACCACAGCTACCTTGCAGAAGGTACTATTATTATTCCCATTTTATTTATCAGCAAACTGATGCATTCTGAGACTGTTAGTTGCTTAAGATCAATCACATGGCTGCAAGACTAAGGAGCTAGAATTCTAACTCAGTCTAGTGCCAGAGTTTGTGTTCTAACTTGGTGGTTCTCAAGAGGAGAGGCTTTCTCCTCCCATTCTAGGGGCATATGCAATGCCTGGAGACATTTTTGGTTGTTATAATTTAGGGGAGTGTGTACTTATATAATCTAGTGGGCAGAGGCCAGGGGTTCTGCTAAATGTCGTAGAATGCACAAGATAGCCTTTTTTTTTTTTTTTTTTTAGACAGAGTCTCGCTTTGTTGCCCAGGGTAGAGTGAGTGCCGTGGCGTCAGCCTAGCTCGCAGCAACCTCAATCTCCTGGGCTCAAGTGATCCTCCTGCCTCAGCCTCCCGAGTAGCTGGGACTCCAGGCATGTGCCACCATGCCCAGCTGATTTTTTTCTATATATATTAGTTGGCCGATTAATTTCTTTCTATTTGTAGTAGAGAAAGGGTCTCACTCTTGCTCAAGCTTGTTTAGAACTCCTGACCTTGAGCAATCCGCCCGCCTCGGCCTCCCAGAGTGCTAGGATTATAGGCGTGAGCCACCAAGCCTGGCCAAGATAGCCCTTTACAACAAAAAAATCATTTGCTCCTAAATGTCGGTGGTATTATAACCACTGTTCTAGACTCTGTACTATCCTGTCTCTTTATGCCACCAGTAAGATCCAGGAAGAAGGGTACAGTATAATATACTTTCCCAAATCAGGGGAGCAGAGAGTAGCCTTTAGTATGTATGCTTGGTTTAGTGTGCCTTTTATCATGACAGCAATTCTGGGTTGGAATATTATAGTTTAGTATGTACCTCATAAGGAAAAACTAGCATTGTGCCCCGCAAGAACCTATGGGGGCTCATCAGTTTTACATGGGAGCACAAATTGGTGTGTTTAGATTTAGGATGAAAGAATGGCAACCCAGTTGGAGAAGATGATAAAAGTAGCACTCTGATGACTAGTGGTGATTTGGGCTTCAGTAAAGAAAAAAGTAGCCACATTGTTATTCAAAAAACATGTTATTTTGGAAAGGAAGAAAGCTGATGTTCCAGGCATTTTCTTTTCATTAAAACAAACCTATTTTGCAGATTTAGTATGCCTTTTATCAGTTGCGCAGCTCAATTACAGTTTGGGCAGGAAGTTTGGACAAAAATAAAAAGAGGAATAAAAATATTTTTATACCTACATTGTATATTTCTCACAAGAGCTTCCAAGTATAATGATCCATGAATTTCATCCAAAAATCTTCAACTGTGTGAATCTTACATTTGGTTACTGGCTAATCAGGATTGGGCCTAAATCCAGTGTATACGTTTACAGAAAAGAGGTGGGGACAGAGATTCTGAGCAAAAGGAAATTTCCGTATTACTCCCGCAGAGGTTTTATGTGGTTCATTACCATCCAGGTAATCAAACCCAAGACTACCTGCCTACTCCACCTCTCCCGCTCCTTGTGTTTTCATGTAATAAATATTTTTGCCTTTTTACTATGTACTAGCTTTTGTGGAGACCACAAAAGAAATGAGAATATAGTGTCTGCCTTCACAGAACCGGTAAGTCAGACAGAACTAACATATCTCACACAGATAGAAATCCGTGGACCCTCAGGTATCTCAAAAGATAACATGGATATGAGGAGGCAAATGGGGATAAGGGGTGGTTTGCTGTGTGGGCTGGGTAGTGTGATAGAACAAAGAGGCATTATACGGCTACAGTCCCCAACCCCTGGGCTGAGGACCGGTACCAGTTGGTGGGCTGTTGGGACCCAGGACACACAGCAGGAGGTGAGCAGAGGGGGGGAACAAGTGACGCTTCATCTGTATTTACAGTTGCTCCCCATCACTCGTATCACCACCTGAGCTCCGCCTCCTGTCAGATCGTCAGTGGCATTAGATTCTCATAGGAGCACGAACCCTGCTGTAAACTGCACATGCACGGGATCTAGGCTGCACGTTCCTTACGGGAATCTAATTCCTGATGATCCGAGGTGAAGCTGAGACAGTGATTTCCTCCCCTCCTCACCCCCTCACCCCCCATCTGTGGAAAATTGTCTTCCATGAAACGGGTTCTTGGTGCCAAAAAGGTTGAAACCAGTACGTGATAGAACAGAAAAAGGCTTTAATGGCTGAGATTTTCTTTTTTGGGGGAAAGCTCAGGTTCTAGAGTCAGACAGAACTGCATTTGGATCCTGGTTCTACCACATACAAGTTGGGTTATTTCTGGAGTATCATTTCACTTTTCAGATTTCTTCTCATTTGTAAATGAGCACAGTAGAATTGTTCCGTTTATCAAATAAGAGAATTCATGTAAAGCATTTAATGCACTTATATGTCAACTATTATTACTGCTGTTATCTCCCTCAGTCTCTAAATTCTATGCAATATACCTTTACTTTTACTCACTAGAATCTGAATCTTTTCCTATACATAGCTACACCCAGTGTTCTCGCACATGTCTATTCATTATCTACTGCAGTACATTAGAACTATAATGCTGGCTATATATGCAATTTAGAAGTTTTTTAGTAGCCACATTATAAAAAATAAAAATAAGCAAGTGAAATTAATTTTAATAATCTATTTTATTTAACCTGATATATCCAAAATAGTATCATTTCAACATGGAATCCATATAAAATTATTGAGATATTTTACATTGTTTTCACACTAAGTCTTTGAAACATAGTATATATTTTACACTTATTGTACATCTCAGTTTGGAACAGCCACATCAGTGTTTTTGGAACTCACTGTATTTGAGAATTACTTCCTTGGTCTATGTGCTTAAGGAATAACATTGTTGGCCTTCACATGTCTTTTTACTGTATTTGTAGTCACATAGATTATGATGACTAAAAGTCTTGTCTGAATACAAATGTCAAAAGGCAGAAGACCAAGTTGTAACTGGAGAAACAGAAGCTTATTTTTATTAAACAGGCTGTTTTTTTTTTTTAGACACTCGACTTTAAGGCTACTGATAACATTTTAAAGTAAGAGTCTTCTTTTGAAATAAAAACATATCATACAAAATAAAATCACAATTCAGCTCCTCTGTGCCTCAGGCTGAAATAAAAGTGTCTAGGATGACCTACCAATTTATACCATCAAAGTTAAGTGAACATAGGTCATCTTTAGGTTACAAAAAAGTTTAGCATAAGGAACACGTCATGTTATTTTATATAAAAAATGATATTGTTTGATTTATGCGAGAGGTTTTGTGGTTGTCTTATTTTAAGAGATAGGGTCTCTCTCTGTCACCCAGGCAGGAGTGCAGTGGCACAATCACTCACAATAGCTCACTGCAACCTTGAACTCCCAGGCTCAGGTGATCCTCCTGCGTCGACCTCCCGAGTAGTTGGGACTACAGGTGCACTCCACCATGCCTAGCTAATTTTACTTTATTTATTTATTTATTTTTGTAGAGCTGGGGTCTGGCTATATTTTTGTAGAGTTGGGGTTAGGCTTTTTGCCTAACCCTACTTCTGTGTCTGTTACTGCACTATGATATGCCATGTTCCTTTGCAGAGGGAAACGCTAACTGCATAAAGCTGATTCTTATGACCTAGAGCCAGAACCTGTGTGTTAGGCTTCATTTTTCAAGCCTAATAATGGACTGCCTTGAGTTATTCTCTTTCCTGTTCAGTCTTCTTTGAAAAACTGTATTTGCACCCCTAACCGTGGGTGGCGGTTGTGTACTTCTCAAACCACTGCATCAACTTTGATTTCTACATGAAGTTTACTGTTGTTCACTTATATGGAACTACTTATGATAACTTCATTTGTACTCTGCTCTATCCAACTTCATTTGTACTCTGCTCTATACAAACCCTGGTATATCAGTTTTAGTCTGTAAGTTAAACATTATAATTAACTGCCCCACTGCATTTCTCTTTTAAAAAGAAATACCACATCATGTTATTAAATTAGAATTAAATTAATTTTAAATTAAATTCAAAACCAAGCTCCTACCTATACACTTAATGTAAATTTCAAAATGTTAATAGTATTTAGGGCTTGAATATCCTGTGTGCTGTAACTATAAAAGACACATATACCCCTGCCATTTAATAAATACTGGGTGCTATGGAATAGTCATAAATGAAATTGATGCTATCATTTTTTTCTTGCCTACCCAAAAGGTTAACCAACCAAGAAATAATACATTCAAGTTATAACCTTCCACAGATGACCACATAAACTACTTTGCTGCTCCTGAGAGGGGAGTTCTTAATTATTCCTGAAATAGCTTCTATAATTAAGGAACTTGTCTAATGTGAGAAAGAAAATGAAAGATATACAGTGAAGGTCAAAACTTCAGATGTACCATGCTATATGTTTTGTTTAGTTTTATTGGCCTCAAATAGTTTTTAGTACATAATGACATTTTGTAATTGGGCCTTTTATCTGATTTTTTTTAAAAAAGAGTTAATTTGCCAAATATTGTTATCTATTCTTCTTCTTCTTTCTAAAGTTGATAGTATACCACTAACATTCTTTGAAAAATACCCTTCAATTTTAAATGAAGACAACTCAGAAATAAAGCTATCAAAAATAAAAAGTAAAATATATATCTTCTTTTATTGAAAATTTAAAACATAAGGAACTTGAGCAAGCACTGCATTTTTTGCATTTGAGGAAATAAAGAAATTTAGGAGCAAGCATAGCTGCTAGCAGTAATGATGAGGTATCTTGTGTTTTTATGGTGGCTTCTGTCTCATTTTATCTCATGACTCAGTTGGTTAGAGTGAGGTTCAAGTTACAGACTTGAGCACATTTGAGATGGGTAGGAAGCCTCCTCTTCTTATCTTCTTGTCCTAGATCTTAGTGTTTCTCTTCTTCCATCATCAAGTGTGCTTTTGCCCAAGAACTGCCCAATGATAGACAGACATGGGCTTCTGAAATAGCTCATAGTTTAATAAGGCAGATAAAGCATAAATATTAGTGAAGTCTTACAAAGTATACTGTGGATCACAGAGAAAGGAGATTGAAATTATGCATATAAAGCATCTATGGGGTGTTTTAATGTTCTGGACATAGTTTCTTATCAAATGCCCTAAGGTTGTTAACCCACATATCATTGGAAAAACACAGCATAGTCACAAAGTCCCATACTTAAATAATGTCCAAGTTTACTTTGTGAGTTATTAAGGAAGTTATTAAGGAACAATTTCACTTGTTTGTACACCTCAAGTACTTCATTATTTGTGAATTATGCCATACATAATTCACAACTGGGGAAAATTATTTAATATATATATATATATGCCCTCTTCCTTTTTGGTCAGTTTGACCATGAAGAGAATTCAGTTAGTTCTTCCTTTGACCAGTTATTTCTAAATGCTATTGTGGGAAATGGTGCACTAGGAACTAGTCCTCTGAGTTTGTTGTGAGGCTAAAATGTTTATATAATGCCCTTAACTTGAACTATTGCCTCTCTCATCAGCCAGGATGGCCTAAAGGAATGTTTAGGAAGTAAAAAGAAGGCATAAAGGTATTGTCCATGGGAGGGGGGATCTAGAGGGGCAACAGGAGGAGGGAGAAGAGTAACTATATAAGAGCTACAAGAGTCACGCAGTGTTTATCAAACTTAAGTGTGGTTTGCAGTCACTTATCGACCAGTTAGAATGAAACATGCTTGGAATGGTATACTTTTCCCAAAGAGGCTTTGATTTGCTGGGTCTCAGGTCGAAACTGAGAAACTGCATTTTACCAAGGGTCCCAAGACCGTGGACCACACCTGAGAAACCCTGCTGAAGAGGAAAGGCAAACTCTGCCCTAGAAGAAAGTGACGTATCCTAAATTCCATTTTCTTTTTTTTTTTTTTTTTCTCAAGGCAAAGATAATCCCAGGACTAAGGTTATTTTGTTTTCAACCACATTTATTGAGTCTCCTTCCCTGGCATGTAACCCAACTGGAAATGACTTTCCTATTGAGGCTTTGATAACCTTATAGACCACATAATTTGGACTCTGGAGCAGATTAGGATAAGAAGAAAAAAAAGTTTCTTGTATTGCTGAGAATGTTTAAACTACATAATGCGTACAGAGATTTTGTTTGGGATGGTGAAAAAAGGCTGGGTGGTGATGGTCGCACAACAATTTGAATGTACTTAATGCCTTTGTTTTGTACATTTAAACAGGTACTATGTATATTTTAGCCTATGTATTGTATATTATGTATATCTTAACATTATATACATATATTACAATAATGATAGCTTTGCTTACTCACTAGTACTTTTTAGATTATTTTATTGACCTGTAGACATGATTCTGCATGAGGACTTCAATGAGGCAGGCAACCATGAAAATTAACTGTTCATCATTTTAGAAAAAAACAACTTTTTGCAGTGTATTTTATTTTGCTTTGGTTTTAGCAAAGATCTGAAAAATGGGAGTGACGGTTTCTTCAGTCTCCTAAAAAAATAAAAATTAATAGGAAAGCAATACATGTGTTAAACTTGAAACCTTTCTGTTGTGTCTTGAAGCTTTAAAACTCTCTGTTTCTGGATTGGATCAGGTGGTATCTCAGTCCTTTCCTGACATGAAGTTCTACAGCTCCACAGTTTACTGAAATAACGTATATAACATTTGATATGGACTATTTCACCTAACAATGAGTGTGTAATTCATAATGGAGAGGTTTTGTGGGGAGTGTTTTCATTGTTGTTATTTGAAAGCGACTGTGTGCATTCATTGTGTCATACACAAGGTCAAAAGCATCAAGTGTGTGAGTATTTTGTAATTGACCGTCTGCTGAAGACACCAGGGAATTCAGTCTATTACCTGCACTTCAGTGTGCTAAACCAACACTTCATGAAGCCCTCAGAACATAGGATGGCTCCACTAATCTGTTTTCTGCAGTAAATTACTACAGGTGTATCCTGATCATTTAAAAATGGACATTCATATTCGTATGCATTCTTCTGTTGAAATATTAAGGCCATTAGGGAACAACACTATAAGAGAATTTCCTTTGAGTATTTGATAGAGAAGATGAAATTCGTGTCAAACAAAAATATCCTGCACATTCTTCACACCTAAGATTATCTTCTTGGAACGAAAGTACACATATGTGGAACAATGCATAAGCGTTTTATTGCTGTTCTCAACTTGCATTGACATCTTTTACCAGGATCTACAGGAGTTGTATACAGTGATGAGATTAGAGCCCTTCAAAGCTTTCAGTGACACAACTGGGAAATCAAAATGAAAGAAATTTTCATGGGAGAGAAGGGAGGGTGGTAATTTTTTAAAGTAAATTTTTAAAAGAACTGGAACGATCCCTTCTTTTAACTTGTGATTGTGAGTTTGCTGGTGCGGCAAAAAAATAAAAAGAAAAAAAAAGCTCTTGTTGCTATGCTGTCTTTGAACAATGCTTTTGGCATTCATTGGCTGTCATAGCTGTAACTGGTCATTTTAAAGGGGCGTCATATATGCATTTTGACTATCGTCATGATAAAGCTGAGTTGTTTTGACATATGTTTTTTTTTTTTAAATTAAATTGTTTATTTAATGCAAAACCCTCTCAAAAATGAACATAGTAAGTGGACAAAATAGCACTTATATGTTAATTATTTTAATGACACAAAGGATTAACTATTTTCATTCCAGCTTTTATGTTGTTCATCATGGGAGGAAGTGGAAGTTCCTCTGTTTTTTTTAACAAGACCTTAATCTTCGTTTTTTGCTTTAATTTTTTTTTTTTTTTTTTTTTTTTTGCATTTCCAGCTGCCAAAGCTCTCAGTCACTGATCTAATTTTAGTATTTGCATATGGAACAGACGCCAGTCTTGCTTTATTTAAAAAGTCTTACAGTATCACTAATGCATGTTTATCCCATTGGATGATATTCTAAAGTCATATCATGTTTTGAGGATGAAAAAAAAAAATCCTGGTCAGGCCTTGGCTACCAAAAATATCAAGGGTATGAATATTGATAAGGTCCCTAAATGGGTGCAGTTTTGCTAATAGGTTTAGTTTATGAGTTCTAAATTTAGTTTCCAGCAAGAGTCCTCATTAGTCCTTTCTGTAGTTTGGCCTCTCAGAGCAAGGACTAGGAAACTATAAATGTTAATTATATTTGCCCTTGGACGGTTATAACTCTACTTTTCAACCATCTCCAACATATTTTTTAGGTAGGTCATAGTAAAATTGACTTATATGTGTAAGATGCATTTTAACATAATGGCAAGGGAATGTTTTTTGTTGTAGTATAGACTTGTGTTCACATCTCAGCCTTTCTCCTTGTGTTTGTCTATTTGTAATTTCCTTAATGTTTCTGAGCCACTGTTTCCTCAAATGTGGATAGTAATATCTTCCTTGTGATGGTAATATAAAATAAAATATGTAAAGTTCTGAGTAGAATGCCTGATAAATGGTAGTTATGCAGTAATTAATAACTGCTATTATTATCATTATCAGCAATTATTTAATTAAAAAATGAAACTCTTAGATATAGGTAGAGATTAAAGCAGAACAGAATCATATTTTTAAATCAAGACCAGATATGGCAGAGACAGACCTGAACGTGGCCTTTTGCTATCCTACTCCGTCTTGTGAGTAGAGATGAGGCACACTAATGCAAATTGTACCTTTCATTTATCATTCCTACAGCACCCACATGTCACCCCATTGTACTTTTCAAAAGAGTTTGACCAAGTAGGCATTATTACCCATATTTTATGGATGAGGGACCTATAACCCATACAGATGTTGGTAGATCTGCAAATGGGGGCAAAGTCATATCTAGACCCTATCTCTCTTGATTCCTTAGTCCAGTGATCCTTCACTTGAACCATGCTGCTCCTTGCATACTGAGTCCCTTCTTTCTTAGGAAACCAAAGCACAAAGTGTTCCATAAATAAGATTGAATTTGATATTTAAATGTTTTGAAAATTTTAGTATTTTAATCATCTTATAAAATGAAATTAACCAAAATAGGAAAATTAAGGGTACAGAAATAACAAACCATTCAAATTCAGGATTCTTATATTTGGGTTCCCCCTGAAGACCATACAGAGAGTTCACAAATGTTTTTTAGGGAGTCCCCCAAGCCCCATGAAATTGCATGTTCCATGTTGTGTGTTATCAGTGTTTTCAAGGGCAGAGGACATATCTGATTTTAGTTCTGTGTCTACTTTTCTGAACATAGAAAAAGAAATCACAAAGTATGTAAAAGGAAGCAGATTGTTAAAACAGAGTACTAGATTGTCGTTTAAGGATGGGATATATTACATTTAAGAAATGCAGACTTTTATGGTGTACACTTGTTTCTGAGATCTACACAGACGACTGTATCAATTAGGAATGTGTTAGGTTGCAGAACGTCTACCTTAAACAATACATTATTCTCATTTAATTGGAAAACTGTAGGTGAGGTGGTTTTAAGATTAGCTCAGAGGTTTCTTTCCTCTCTGCCCTCGTTAGTATCTTTGCTTTTAGTTCTCATTCATCTTAGCATACAGTCTCAAGATGGCTGTTATTACTATAGGAATCATATCAAGATTAAAAATAGGAAAACGTGGAGGAAGGGGATGCACCATTAAGATTTCTCTTATTCCTGTTACTTTTATAAAGAAGGAAAAGTTTTCCCAGAAACCCTTCTCCTGTGTAAGACTTTCCTCATGGCTATTCCCAGCTATCTGGCAACACAAAATAAGATTGCTATAATGGACCTAGCCCAATCATAATTCATCACTGTGGCTGAGTTCATAGCTAACTCTAAAGAGAAACAGTATTCTATTGTCATAGTAAAAAGGAGAGACTGCTAATTAGCTAGCCCATTACCCATATCTCTTTATTGTGATAATTTTCCACAAATCCAGATAAGTTGACTAAATTTTACTCTATTTTATTAAATTGAGAAACATCTTGTCATTCCTAAAATATCCCAATGTGTTAAGTAATAACCATCTACTTAGTTCTTTGTCTCTTAAATATGGCGATTATTGCCAGTATTCTGCTTTTAAAGTTGGAGCTATTCAGACAAGGAAAACAGTGAGTGATTTTATTTAAGTGATAAAGTCAGGCTAAACCTGCAAATAATCATTTGATTTTTGGCAGGTGCTCATTCTGTGCTATGTTAATCCTAGCAGTGGTCATATCTGAATATGATGCCTTATTTCTCATTTAATCTACGCCAAGTTTTATGGACTTTCAGTCTTTTATAGTCTTAAATTTTTAGGATAACCTTTAAAAGGAAAAATACACCAGATAATTCTCAGCACTTCTTTATGGTACTTTTATCATGTAGGTCTGTCGTTCAATTAGAGGAATAATCTAACACTGCATCAGTTGAAAAACTCATTTTGGGATTTATCAGAAAACACAATCTGCTGTTAGGAAGCAGTGGCCACTTTTCAACCAGTTTTTCATTTAGTTTATAAAAGCTAGAGGTACATTGTGCCAATACAAAACAGACGTTCTGTTCTCTTGATCCATTGTTTCATATCTGGGGGTGATGGGCCTAGTATAAAAATATAATGTTTGAATTTGTGACACGTGTTTAGAATCTACTCCCTAATGTTGTAGTGAAGGAAATCAAATAACTTTTCCCTGAGTTAACTCATCTGAAGTGTGCTTGTCAACCTAGCCAAAGGAGGCATGAAGGCTGGGAATTAGTGTTTATACGTGGGATGAAATTATTGAGAGAAATATTTTTATACATTTATTTACTATTTTAAATGTATTCTGTGGGCGTGGCACTGCTTTCAAAGTACTATAAAATTGCTTTTATGACTAGGTATATATGGCTTATTTTTATAAAACATGGTTATTGAGTAGTTTTTCCTTTTCCAAACATGTACTTTCTCAATGGATAAAATTGTACAACTTTTTTTTTTTTTTGCTTCCTTATCTCATTTCCAAACTCCTGCACATTCTGGAGCTGGGTTGTAAATGTTCTCCTTAACTTCACATCTAGTGTCATGTCTGCTCCTGTCTTAATATTGTGACTTTTTTCCAGCAGTCTTGTTCTGCTACCCTGAGAGGCCAGCAGGCACTTGTACTCCCATAACTTATTTCTCCCTGTTATGTTCTTTTGAAGGACTCTGAAGGCTTGACCCATAAGAATGAATGTTACTTCTTGCCCACTTGAGATTGTGGTAACATCTGACTTGCCTCCCAAGTAGAACTGAGGATAGTTTAATAAATCCATCAGCAAATCAACGGACAGATATTGTCAAGGCATCTGGTATATGGGAGGTTTGGGACTAGATGCTCTGAGAAATGCAAAGAATATAAAATACAGTCTTTGTCCAGAAGACACTGCTACTTTTGCAAGGGAAAAGATGACATATGTATATAAAAAATTAATCTGTTATGTAAGACATTCTATACATTATTGGTTGAATTAATTTTTGTTGAATTGAATATGGTGCCAGTAACAATAGGTATAGGAATCTGTAAAAGGGACAGATCATTGTGAGCCAAGGAGACTAAAAAAAATCATAGCACATTTGATTTGGAAGAGGTTATCTAGTTCCTCCATCTTACAGATAAGTAAACGGAAGTCTCAAACTAAGTTCCAGAGAGCAATTATGATTTTCAAAGAGCTACCAGCTTTTATTGACAGAACCAAGATTTATTGGTAGAGATGGGTAAGACTAGATTTATTCAGGAAGGAATGGAGAAAAGGAAATCCTAAGTGGGAAAATGGGGAAGGGGCGATGAATATATTAATTTGGCAGAGGTATTTGGTGAAACACAAACATCAATCTGTTGTGAGTAGAGAGTTAAAGAAGGTGCTACAAGGAGGCTAGCCTTCTGCTTCCCATCCTCCCACTTTATTTTCCCTAACATGAAAGCATTTTCTAGAGTTAATGGAGTAGTTTTTTCCTAAGTGAGTGGCATCTGTGTTTTCTCTTTTTAATGAGGAAAAATTATCATCTCCCCTCTGAAATAGTTAATTCTACAAATAATACTGCTTTAATCTTGTGATTGTCCTCCATAAATGCTAAACTTGTAAATCATCGGCTTTGTTGAATTGGAGGCCATCTGTCCCTCCAGAGGTGTGTTAGTTCGCACTATTCCAAAATGAGACGATCATGGCATGTGTCAGCATGGGAAATTAGGAAATCTCTCATCTACGTGTTCTGAGCATTAGTAGGTGATGGTGTCAAAATCATTTGCCAATGAACTATTCATTAACCTTGCCTGTATCTCGTATTAAAGTCGTGGGTCTAACCTTCTGAGAACATTTATAAATGCCTTATTCTAGTCCAAGCTGTATACAATACACAAAGTTTAGTGCAAATGCTCAGAGGAGGCACCAAATGTGTTTTGAATAATTTTGTCACCAAGAATCTCAGAGATGTGAAGTGTTTCGTGAACTACTTGTAATTTAAACAAAGGAAGGAATCCAGGGTTTTAAAGTTTTTCTCCAGCTTTCCAGCAGATCAATTAACACTTTGCCACACTAGAAAAAAAAAATTTCCCTGGGGCCATGGTGTTTTATTATGAAAATAGAATAAAAACTTCAAAAACAAAATGATGCTTTCTAATTTAATGAAAAATTTGTTATTTTTTATTGTCTCCCATGCGTGAGTTATGTGCAACTCACGTGGCACTAGAATCGATATTTACACTGCAGTTGTATATGACTCATGCGACTTATGTACTTTAGTTGTATGTGACTCATGACATACTTATTGAATTTGTTTCAGAGAAATGAGTCTTCATATGCTTCGTGAGGCCCCGGGCTCGACTCAGAACAAACATGAGCTAAATACAAATCACATGGCAGTTAATGTGTTAAAGGGAAGTTTTACTTAAATGGTGAGATTATTTTGGAAATGTACGGTGCAATAAAATTGGTTATGTGATTAAACTAGATTACCCTTTGAGAAAAAGTTGAAAAAGAAAGCAAGCAGAGACAACATAGGGCCTTGATAGCAGAAGCAATAAATAAAATAGAAATGAATAGTTAAGCATGCTCCATTGTGGAGGGCATACAAGATTTCTCCCAGAAGTACATCTGACATTAGAATCCCCTAATTCCATATAAGGAAGAAGATATAGAAAGAACTATAGAATTTTAGGGGCGAAGTAAAAGTATAGGATTGCCTATAGTGATCCTTTCACTTCCCTCCTATTTTCTTTGCAATGTAGTTATACCCATTAACAGTATTTACATTCTTTATAGCAGCTACACATTTGTGCATGGGGGTTATTAAGGAAGCGGGTCCCCAATAAGTGGTTAAATTGAATTGAAAGATCGCATAGTCAGGTTCTTGAGGGAGAAACCCTTATAATACCATGACAAATATCAATAGATAACTTTCTTTTTAGTTTTTTTATTGCAGCATATTATGTAGGTACAAATGTTTAGGTTACATATATTGCCTTTGCCCCACCCAAGTCAGAGCTTCCAGCGTGTCCGTCCCCCAGAGGGTGTGCACTGCAACCATTAGGTGTAAATATACCCATCTCCTCCTCCCCCTCCCATCTGTCTGACACCTGATGCATGTTACTACCATATATGTGTTTAAGTGTTGATCAGTTAATATCAATTTGATGATGAGTACATGTGGTGCTTGTTTTTCCATTCTTGTGATACTTCACTTACTAGAATGGGCTCCAGCTCTATCCAGGATAATACCAGAGGTGCTAGATCCCCACTGGTTTTTTGTGGCTGAGTATAACTCCATGGTATACATATACCACATTTTATTAATCCACTCATGTATTGATGGGCACTTAGGTTGTTTCCACATTTTTGCCATTGTGAATTGTGCTGCTATAAACATTCTAGTGCAGATATCTTTTTTTATAGAATGTCTTTGCTTACTTTGGGTAGATGCCCAGTAATGGGATTGCTGGATCAAATGGTAGTTTTACTTGTAGCTATTAATAGTATCTCCGTAATACTTTCCTCAGATGTTGCACTAGTTTTCAGTCCCACCAGCAGTGTATGAGCGTTCCTATCTCTCCACATCCATGCCAACATTTATTGTTTTGGGACTTTTTGATAAAGGCCATTCTCACTTTTATTGAACATTTGTGAGGTATTATTTAATTAATTCTTTCAAGAAGTAGTTATTGAACACTTTTATTAGGAACAAGGAGTGTATCAGTGAACAGGCAGGAATGTTCCTGACTTCTAGGAAATGGATGAGGTAAGCCAGGTCGTCTCATGCCAGAAAGCAAGGAATCTAACAGAGATGAATGGGATCGTGGCAAAGGGACACAGAGGTGACTTGAAGGGTTCCTCATTGCTTTAAAATGGGACAATTTAAGCATCAATAAGAATAATGTCTTCAATTGATTTAAGAATCATAAATATGTAATAAAATCCATTAGTTCATGAGTGATAGATAGTGTTCATCATAACCTGATGAATAGCTTCTGCTTATTTCCATTTACTGATGAGGAGGATGAATCTTTAGAAGGCTAAGCAATTGGCCCAAGACCCACAATTAGTAAGTGGTAGAACTTGGTGTTCAAACTCAAGAGAGCTTGCATTCACAGACAGTTACTGACAGCTGTATTCTACATCTTCCTGCTTAATTAGTCAATGAGCTTGATGTTCTTCTTGTGGTCGAGAAAAGCAAACCATGGGTGCATGGATTCATTTATTATTGCCTAATCCTTTTCTGGAAGACTCATTCTGAACTTCTCCAGTGAAGAATTTCAGGGCTCATGAGGTCAAGCTAGAAAGTTTCTAAATAAAAAAGTAGCTATCAGCCAACTGTCATTCTTATCTATACAGCTTGAAGGGCAGATCTTCACATCCTATGTGTGTGTGTGTGTTTTCTACTTCGACACTTTCATTCCTAGAATTTGTTCTCTCAAGATAAGTGATAAAGGATATGACTCAGATTGAATCTAAAAGCAGCAATCCTCCAATCCTCTGACTACCTTGGACTTCCAAGTTATCTGTGTGAAAACTGAGTTTGGACCATTCTATTTGATCTGAAATATATTTTAATCAAAGTAGAAACTATTATTGTCACTGAAGGAAAATCAAGGAAGAATAAATGCAGAATTTATATAAAAACATTACCACAAAGGCAGGACTTAGACAATAAGAAGTGTTTTGTCATTTATTGTTTCTGATGCGTGTATGATTAACTACAGAACATAATGTCATATGTGGCCATACTGAGGAATGTACTCCAGAATTCTGTATGTGTGTGCGTGCATTGGTGTAACTTAGGTATATAATTCAGTATATGAAATTAAGTGTAATCATATGCTCCCATCCATAGTCAAGACTGGATTGAGAGAAGAGACATGGCTCATAATATTATTTTTCAGTAACAAAGATCTTTGAAAAACAAGTTAAAGTTCTTGATAATAAAATAAATATTCTTGGAAATGTACTTTAACTCCTAAAATCAGTTGGAACAGATTTCACTAATCACCACCTCCAAAATTCCCATTGGAAAGGTAAGTCACAGGACTCTAAAACATTAAGAGCCTGACTAAAGTCACCCAACCCATGAGCAGCAGAGTCAGTACCAAGATGGCAGAATTACCTCCTCCCTAAGTCTGCAGCATTTCTGAAGCTTTTCATCTCCCCTAATGGCAACACCATCCATGCTAGCCAAGCCAGGACAAGCATATACCCTTTGAGCACTCTGTCCACCTCTCTGCCTATATGCTGTCATCCCCAGATCTTACCCAAGACATCTACTAGCAAATTCTTGACTGAGCTGCTTGGTTCATCCCTCATCTATCACTGCCTTGCTAAAACCTCTAGTATTTTTCTCCTGCTGTACTGTGACAGCATCCTAACTAGTCTCCTTGCCTCTAGTCTGGCTTCTTCACTTCCTTTTTCAGCACAGAATTTTGTGGAATGCACACTCAATCGTGAAGTCACTGCATGGCTCTTGGATACAGGTTGCAATCCCATAACATGGCACACTCATAACCTGCCTAGTCGGACCTCTAGCCACAGTGAACTTATTTTAGTTAACTCAAGGTGCCCTCCAATGATGTAGCCATAAGCCACCTGTGACTATTTACCTTTAAATTAACTAGAATCAAATACAATTAAAATTTCAGTTCCCAAGTCACAGTACCCTTCATTATTATTATCATTATTATTATTATTTTGAGACTGGGTTTCACTCTGCCCCTGGCTATAGTGCAGTGACATCATCATAGCTCACTGCAACCTCGAACTCCTGGGCTCCAGTGATTCTCCTTCGTCAGCCTCCTGAGTAGGAGGAACTACAGGCTCATAACACCAGGCCCGGCTAATTTTCCTATTTTTTATAAAGTGGCATCTTGCTCTTAATCAGAGCTGGTCTCTTGAACTCCTGGCCTCAAGTGATCCTCCCTCCAACCCCAGCCTCCCAAAGTGCTAGGATTACAGGTGTGAGCCACCACGCTAGGCTCACAGTGCCCTTATTTCAGGTGCCCAGTTGCCACTTGTGGCTTAGGGCTGCCATGTTGGACAGCAGAGATTTTAGAACATGCCCGGGAATGTGCCCATTATTACAGAAGGTTCTTCTGGGCAGTGATGCTTCAGAGATTAGTGCTCTCCCTGGCCTCTCGTCCTTCTCACAAGCTTGAGAGTTACTGAGATAACCGAGTACACTCCTTTTGCCAAATCTGCCTCATTTCTCTAACTCCTTCTCATTCTGGTTTCAAGTGGTCAAGTCCCTTGCCCTGGGGCTGTCTGCTGGGGTATCTTCCCCTCTCCCTTGCCAGCTCGCCAGCCTGCCTTTACTTTGGTTAGATTCCCTTTCCATGCTGTTCTGTATACTTAGGGCTTCCCTTAGCGTAGAATTTCATCACATATATTGTAATTGTGTGTTTGTCTCTGTCCCCCACCATACTCTAAACCATTGTTGCTTGCTCATGCTAGTGTTGAGGGCATGCAGCTTCGTGCCTGGCACTTACGGGCACTCAATAAACTTTTGATTAATGGATTAGTTAAATGTTTATTTTATTTGAAATAAACAGGCAAACCTAATAAAATAAATGCATTTATACTTGTGGGTAAATGAAAGCCTTTTAAAAATTTTGACTTCCATTATAAAACCAGAAATTAGTTTCCTTAGAGGTTAGCCTTAAAAAAAAAAAGACTCATAGAAAAGTGTAAGTTAGGTTAAGCATATATAACCCTGAACCACACAGTGATGATGATGATGGTCATAGTAATAATCATAGGAAATCTAAGGAAAAAGAAAAGACAGCCTCACACCCAATTAAGGAGGAAACTACACTTGGCACAGCCTGCTTTGTGCCAAGCCATGTGAGAAGTCCATTATTTAATACAATGAGAGCACATCATTTGTTTTCATTTTTCTGTGATGCCTCCTAACCCTTGAATATATGAATGCATAATTTTTCATTTGCCTCCACAGGTCAGATGGTTTCTATTTTTAGGTTTAGCATTAATGTTTCATCACAGGTATCCAACATAGACAGTATAATTATTTTTAATGGCTGCACAATATTCTACCTCCTTACGACAATGTAATTTACTTAGAAATCCCTCTGTTACTTTTGGACAGTTAGATTGTTTTCAATGTTCCATATTTTAAATAGCAATGCATTGACTATTTTCATGTGAACAGCTTTCGTTATTGAAATAGAGGTATTTTACCTTAGGGTAAATTGTTTAAGTTTGAAAATCTGTGAGTTTACGGTACTTGAAACATTTTGCCAAATATTTCCCCATGCCATTGTGGGAATTGTCGTCATTCTAAATTCTTTGTTTATTTAACAGGTACAAACCGGATGAAAGGATATTAAAGTTGAGTATGTGGTGGGAAATATCTTTTTTCTCAAAACACTTTAGATAAACCACCATCGCGTTGAGGAAGAAGTGAGTTCAAAGAAGAAAAATAATGCCATTTGTTTTACTCAGTTCTTTAAACCAAATCTTTATCCTTACACATCCAAGTTAATATCCCCTTTATGAACTCTAAGTTCATAGGTGTTCCCACTCAAGAGGTTGGTGAGGGAGTGACATTAGTGTCACCTTGCTCTGGAGCTTAAGAACACACAAGCATGTATTCATAGCTTAGCTTCGATAGAAGCAATAGACTCAGTTTATTTTGCCCTAGGGAAGCTTTACATTATGTTTTATTTCAAAACATGACAAATGACAGCACACAGATATTTAAATCCTCCTGCATACATTTCCTTCCACTAGTCTCCCATATCAGTTCTTGTTTACTGATACTTATTTTTGTTTATTTAATTGCCATGATTAAAACTATTAGCCGCTCAGTATACATTTCTCTTCCCAGTATTGACAATAATAATGTGAAAATATTAATAACAATAATAAGACCTCTTTTTTGAGTTTTTTCAAAGATGTGAAAACTGAGTCACCTAAGTTAAGGAACTTGTCCATAATTGACCTGCTATATAAACCTAGGCAGTCTAGTTGTCTAAATTTCCTGCTCTTAACTTGTATTTTATGCACAGAGGATCAAGGTTTTTTTTTTTTTAAGTATTTCAAGTATTTATCTGTGAAATTCTGAAATACAAAATGTATTATATTAAAGGTGTTCTTGAAGCTTAATTTATAATTGACTTAGAGTACTTGCCAAATACCCACAAAATCACAGTTTGGAAAGCATAGGTATTAAATGGCCTGAGAACCATTCTGAATTTATTCCAAACAAGTCACACAAAATTAATCTCCCTTTATGTTGATGACTGGTGGGCCAAAGGACCCTTTTAGGACAGGGCAGCTGGCATTCAGCAAGATCTGGGGCAGCAACTTTAATGGTGTCCTCGTGGAGAATGGTGAGTAATTCAGCTGATTTTGTGGGCTTGTGCTTGATCATTCTCTCAAAACTGGAGGCAGGGTAGGTTACATATATTGAAGTGGAGTTCCCCAGTCTGTATTCAGATTTTGGCTTGTCCACTGAAGGCTCTTGAGTAAATTTCTCTTTATCCAACTTTTGGATTCTTCATCTCTGCTCTAGGGTGGCTGATGTGTAGGATTCACCTCCTAAAATAGCCGTCAATGTTAAAATGGGGTTATGTTGTATAGATTATGTATATGCAGTGTTTGCATAGTACATCCGTGCAATGATATAATGTTCAGCAAAGGAACAGGCCACTGATGCATCCTACAGAATGGACAAACTTAAGAAACATTATGCTAAGTGAAAGAAAGCAGATGCATTGCATGGTTCCATTTATACGATGTGTGTCCAGGAAAGGCCAATATGTATAGACCAAATGTCGATTAATAGTTACCTACCTGGGGCTGGAGGTGTACCTGAGGAATGACTGCAAATGGGCACAAGGGGTCTCTTTTGGGTGATGGAAATATTCTAAAATTGGAACGTGGTCATGGTTGTGCAATTGTGTAAATATACAAAAAAATCATTGAATTACACATTTAAATCAGGTGAATTTTTATACTGTACAAATTATACCTCAGCAAAATTGAAAAAAGGAAACATAACAATAATGTTTACCATAGTCAGTAATAGTTAGTGTCTTTGTATTTTGTAATTATTTTTATTACTCTTTATTTTTCATATCACTGAGTCTGTATTATCCATATGACTTATTATATGGAGAGACTCTATGGATATGCCTTAGGACCCTATACTTGACTGGGCTTCCTCAACATTTTTGTGTGAAGACATACTTTCAGATTTGAGAATCACACAGCTGGAAGGGATAACTAATAGACTAGAAGCCCAAACAAAGATTTGGAATTGTTTAGACAGCCTGAGAAGCTGGGGTAAAACCAGTAAGATGAAATTTAACAAAAATAAATGTAAAGTCTGCCACAGGCTGGCTTCCTCAGGCAGGCTCTAAAAGAGGTATAAGCAGCTGATTTCTGAAGTGGCTTTTTCCCTTATTAAAAAAAAAAAAATGTGTTTTCCTCTTAAAAGTGAGTCCCATAAAACCTAGGATGGGATTCAGGCCAACATTGGAGGCTCCAGATATAAATGGTACTTTAGGTTTTTGGTAGGTGCTGGAGGACTACTCCTCTGCATATCCCATGCTTTATGTTCATACAATATAACCATCATTGTTATGTTTATAATGGTAAAAGTCAGTGCTTGCAGTGATGTAAGCTCTGTGATAAATGCTTTATAAGCATCATCTCATTTGATACTTATAACAACCCTACAAACAGAATATTTTTATCCAATTGACACATGGATACCTGAGACTCAGTGAGTCTTTGGTCAGATAACTAGTGAGTGGCAGCCCAGTTATGAAGCAGTCGGAACTCAGGGCCCATATTTTCAACACTTAAGTTCTATGGTCTGCCTTTACAATTTTTTATAACCAAAATATAGTTCTTGAACTCTAGCAAAAGCGAAAATGCGGAAGCAAAGAGATACACAGCTTACGCATGTGGCAGGGAAACCACTGACGATTTTACTGATACCAGGGTTGGTTTATTTTAGCTCTAATCCTTTGGGAGGGACTGATTTCCATCCCTGTGTTCTAAACTGTGCTACATCTAATAAGCTGTGTGAAAATGCTGAGGTATCACGAGCAATGGCCATTCAAGCAAGAAGGCAGTAAACTCAGTAGGAACAGCTGCTTAATAAAAGGCTATTAGTAGGCCAGAAAACAAACAAGAGATTTTGCTGAGACAGATAATCTATTTTTAAATTACTTTGAAATAATCGCTTGGGCATTGATATAGAGGAGGATTATCAAGAGTCAGATGTTTTATAGAAAAAAAAATGCAGCTTGAAATATACTTGAGATATTTTCTGTTTTATTTTCAATAATCTAAAGAGAGGGAAAGGGCAGTCACCATGTATTTATGAAAAGTAAAATAGATGGTGCATTGACTTGAAATCCTTTCATTTTAAAGGAAGGAAAATGCATTATGCAAAGTCAGAAAAGTACATAATTGATGTTTTCTTATTTCAGAGGGTCACAAAAGCAGATATAAGTTAGTCTGAGATGCAGTATATTAATAGATCTGAGGATCAAGGGCTAGAAGTCCATCTTCAAGTTCTTTTGCAGTATTTATGCTTCCCATAAAAATAGCTCTTAAATTATTTTTTGAAAATAATGACTGAAAAATTTAAGTGCCATGATATAATGATGTCTTTTCTTATATAGCTCTTAATTTTAACTACATAAAATTCCAATCACAACTTTGGCAAAAGACTTTATTTTCTTTTTATTTCCATACCGATAAGGGAAGCTTATCAACTGCATATTCTCTCCTTTAGGTTTTTTCACTCTTTCCAGTAGGACTTTCATCCTTGATCATTCTTTTTTTTTTTTTTTTTGAGACAGAGTCTCACTCTGTTGCCCAGGCTAGAGTGAGTGCTGTGGCATCTGCCTAGCTCACAGCAACCTCAAACTCCTGGGCTCAAGCGATCCTCCTGCCTCAGCCTCCCAAGTAGCTGGGACTACAGGCATGTGTCACCATGCCTGGCTAATTTTTTCTTTGTATATTAGTTGGCCAATTAATTTCTTTCTATTTATAGTAAAGACGGGGGTCTCGCTCTTGCTCAGGCTGGTTTTGAACTCCTGACCTCGAGCAATCCGCCTGCCTCGGCCTCCCGGAGTGCTAGGATTACAGGCGTGAGCCACCGCGCCCGGCAAGGTCATTCTTTCCATCATCCTTTTACTTTGACACAGTCTATGACTAGAAACTCCCAACCATTTCAGTAATATTTGTTTCATTTCTCCCTCTAAACAATAACAACAACAACAACAAAAAAACCCCTCTTACACAGGTTTCCTTTCCTTTCTAGAAAAGGAAAAAAAAAACCTAATATTCAAATAATTTTATCTGTTGTCACCATTTCTTTAGCCTTTTATCATTTTGACCTAGGAAACAAGTTACTTATTTTACCATTTAACTGAACAAATTAACATTTTTAAAACTTAAAATTGGCCTGTTACCAAACTAGACAAATCAAATGGAAATTTTTAGCCTAGTTGGAATGATGGACTACCAAATCCATGCTGCCTTCTCCCAACTTTTTTCCCCTGAAGCAGCTTTCGAGGCATCACAAGGGATCCACAGAGCAGAGTTTGTAAAAATACTGCTATATAAAATTACCGGGATCCTACCCAGTGTGTTTTGCCAGTGGTGGCCAATTTGTTGGTGAAATTTCTAATGTAAGAACATTTTTAGTTTACGTAAGCATACTGTTTCTTTTTTTTTTATTTTTTAATAATGTTTCCTTTTATTTCCTCGTATTATGGGGGTACGAATATTGTTAGGGTTACATATATTGCCCCTGCCACCCCTCCCCCACCCCACCATGCCAGAGCTTGAAGGGTGTCCAACCCCCAGGTGGTGCTCACCCTACCCGTTATGTAAGTATACACCCTTCCCCACCTCGCCTCTCCCACCCGCCCACCTCCCGATAACAGATGTTTTTTTTAGACATTTTGGTTACATTGTATATCTTTGCCTCTCCCTAAAAAGGGTTAGAGGTAATCGATTCCCCCCACAATGCTCCCCACATCCCTAAGATGTGGGTCTCCCCGCCCCGAATCCCTGGTGAACACCACCACTATTTGAGCACCATAGTTTTAATCAGTCAGTACCAATTTGATGGCGGATAGATGTGTAGCCCATTTTCCAGATCTTGTGTTGTCTTGTTTTGTATAACAGGCTTAAGCTTAATCCAGGATAGCATAAACGTTGCTAGCTCACTGTCGTTTCTTAGAATTAAGTAATATTCCATTGTGAGCATATACCAAATTTTAGTTATCCACTCATGAATTGATGGGCACTTGGGTTGTTTCCAGTACCGTGCAATAGTGAATTGTGCTGCCATAAACATTCGGGTGCAGATGTCTTTGTAATAGAATGTCTTACGTTCTTTTGGGTAGATGCTCAACAGTGCTATTGCTGGGTTGAATGGTATTTCTATTTCTAGCTCTTTGAGGTATCTCCAAATTCTTTTCCACAAAGGTTGCACTAATTTGCAGTCCCACATGCAGTGTAAGAGTGTTCCTGTCTCTCTGCATCCTTGACAGCATTTGTTGTTTTGGGATTTCTTGATACAGGCCATTCTCACTGGGGTTAGGTGGTATCTCATTGTGGTTTTGATTTGCATTTCTCTTATGATTATGTATGTTGAGCATTTTTTTATATGTTTGCAGGCCATTGTTCTGTCTTCTTGGGAGAAGTTTCTGTTCATTTCCATTGCCCATTTCTTGATGGGGTTGTTTGATTTTTTCTTGTTCTTTTAAGTTCTAGATAGATTCTTGTTATTAGACCTTTATCAGAAGTGTAGAGAGCGAATATTTTCTCCCACTCTGTGGGTTGTCTATTTGCTCTAATGATAGTTTCCTTGGCTGTGCAGAAACTTTTTAATATGGTCAGATCCCATTTGTTTATTTTTGATGCGGCAGTGATTGCCTTGGGGGTATTCCTCAAAAATTCTTTGCCTAGACCAATATCTGATAGGGTTTTCCCAATATCTTCTTCTAGGATTCTTAAGGTTTCATGCCTTCAGTTTAAGTCTGTTATCCATCTTGAATAAATTCACCATGACCAAGTGGGCTTTATTCCAGTAATGCAAGGCTGGTTCAACATACCCAAGTCTGTAAATGCAATTCACTTCATAAATAAAATCAAGAACAAAGACCATATGATTCGGTCAGTAGGTACAGAAAAAGCATTTGACAAAGTACAACATACCTTTATGATAAAAACTCTTAACAAAATAGGCATAGATGGCCCATACCTTAAATTTATCAAATCCATTTATGACAAATCCACTGCTAATATCATACTAAATGGGAAAAAATTGAAATCATTCCCTCTTTGAACCAGAACTGGACAAGGATGCCCACTATCTCCTCTCCTATTCAACATAGTGCTCGAAGTCCTAGCTGTAGCAATCAGGCAAGAGAGGGGTATTAAGGGCTTCCAAGTGGGGACAGATGAGATCAAACTCTCACTCTTCACTGATGATACGATATTATACCTAGAAAACCCCATGGATTCATCTAAGAGACTCCTAGATTTGATAAATGAATTCAGTAAAGTTTCAGGTTATAAAATCAATATACACAAATCAGAAGCATTCATATATGCCAAGAACCATCAAGCAGAAACTCAAATCAAAAACGCAATACCCTTTACTATAGCCCCAAAGAAAAGTAAATATCTAGGAGTATACTTAACGAGAAATACGAAAGATTTATACAAGGAGAACTACAAACCACTAAAAAAAGAAATTGCAGAGGATTTAAACAGATGGAAAAATCTACTTTGTTCATGGATTGGTAGAATCAATATTGTTAAAATGTCAGTATTACCTAAGGTGATCCACAGAATCAATGCAATCCCCATCAAAATACCTTCATCATTCTTTACATATCTAGAAAAAGTACTTCTTCGCTTTGTATGGAACCAGAGAAAACCACGTATAGCCAAAGCAATCTTAAGTAAAAAGGACAAACTGGGAGGCATCAGTCTTCTTGACTTCAATCTGTATTATAAAGCAATAATAGTTAAATCAGCCTGGTATTGGCACAAGAACAGAAACATGGATATCTGGAATAGATCTGAGATACCAGAGATGAAACCATCAATACAAGGTAACCTAATCTTTGATAAAGCAGACAAAATATATACAATGGGGAAAAGACTCTCTCTTCAATAAATGGTGCTGGGAAAACTGGTTAGCAACATGCAGAAGAGCAAATCAGGATCCCAACCTCTCACCTCTAGCGTACCATTTCTGAGCCTGATTCCTTTCTCTCTTTATAAATATGCTTATCTTTACTCCAATACATTGTCTTTTACAAGTGTTGACACTTCTTGGTGGGAGGGTTATTGTTTAAACTTAACCTAAGAAAGTCACAAGAAAGAAAGCTACATTTTATACAGCAACCAAACTTCTTCCCTTTCTTCCTACCATCCAACTGATTTACCAACCACAACTGTCCATCCTTCTATTTGCCCCACAACAATTATCTGTTGCAGGGGATTTAGAAATGAAAACATATCATCCTTTTTCTTCAAGAAGCTCAGTCAAGCTTATTCCCTAGGTCATTGCCAGCAATTTCAGATACTCCTTGCCACAGATTATTTCCATCAAACTAAAATAAAATGTGTATATGTATCCGTGTATATTTATAATGCAAATATATATACGCACTTAAAAAAATTCTTAGCATTTGACCAAAGTTTCCTTTTACTTTTTTTCATGCAGGAGGTTCTGTGATTTCCAGAAAGCTTAAAAGCCTTTGGCTAGATGTTTCATTGATATTGATCTCTTTCTTCTTATGCCTTTGTAATTTCAGGAATATATGAGAAACTGTCTTTTATACTTTCCTTTCATTTTCCGATCTACTGTGGCATTTGCCACATACAGCTGGAAGGAAACAATATTAGCATTCAGTAACAGATTAATTTTTGCAATAACAAATGATATGACATTTATTCATGACAATAAATTTAGACAGTTAAATTATGACTCAGTGAATTTTAAAACTGAAAATAGAGAACTGGCTTAGTAAACCTGTAAGTCAGCACAGATTAAAAGAGACTTCTTGTTTCTGCCTATTTCCTTTCTTTTATGTACTTTGCCAGTTAACACCCTTAAAGCAATTAAACTATCTATAATTATCCCTAATACAGATTTACGTTCTTGGGCATCCGCCAAACTGCACATCCGACAATCTCTTACCCTTCAAGTACAACTGTTGGTAATTATCTAAGATGTTTAGATGTGGAGGCTTCACAATTAACAATCTAAGTTCATGTTTGCTAGGGAAATGTACAGCAGGTCCTCAGATAACATACTTTCATTAAATGTCATTTTGTTTTAATGTTGGTCAGAAAAAAATCCCTTCCCAGCTAGAGCCACTGGACAGTGGAGTCTGCATGTTCTCCCCACATCTGTGCGGGTTTTCCCTGGTTTCCTCCCACATCCCAAAGCTGTGCATGTGAGTGATTAGGGGTGTCTAAATGGTCCCAGTCTGAGTGAGTATGGGTGTGCATGTTTGTGCCCCCAGCAATGGGATGGCATCTTGTCCAGGGCTGGTTCCTGCCTTGTGCCCTAAGCTGCTACAATAGGCTCAGGCCACTTGCCCCCCTGAACTGGGATAAGTATGTACGTCATTATCTTACTTGCTTTTATTAGTCTTTCTTAAATGTATGGATAGCTTACCTTTACTTCAATGTTTAATAATAGAAGTGTTTTGGTCTTTATTTAGAAGTTTGATGATGTTTTTGTGACCAGAAATATGCCTTTGGAACTTACTCTTGTTTATGTCAATTAGCCTATGGTAAAATTAGATTCCTTCTATGTCCTTTTGCTTAGTCTCAGTTTCCAAGAACCTATCTATCAATAACAGTAAGTGAGGACTTACTGTACACAAGTCTGAACTTTCAGAGCTTATGTAGCATTCAATGGAAATGCAGAGTCCTCTCTATGCATTAGTACATTAACTTCCCTTCAACTGGAATGAATGCTTACAAGTGAGAAAAGCAACTAACATAATGTTATTTAAATTGAATGTAGGCTCCATTTTTAATAATAGATAGTCTAGAATCATAGATAAAAAGGAATGATAAATAATACAATAGAATCCAAATCATTCATCTTTGCATAGCTCTACAGAGACATGCTGATTTCCATCAGATATTTTCCTGGCATCCAGCCTTGCTTTGTTTTTGCAAATTATTTTTTTTCTTTGAGTTTTTTATGTTGAAATGTTTTTCACAGTAGCATGTACGGACTCATTTTACTTTTTGGTGAAATATTGAAATAGCTCAATTTAACAGATCATTTGGGAGCTTATGCCAATCTTGAAAGGATGAAAAACTTGCTGAAAATTATTTTTGCCCTTTCAACAAAAGGCATTAGATATTTCAGCATCCTAGGATTATCATATTATAGCTAATAGCAGTCACCGTAGTGACTAAGGTTTCCCAGACCCCATCAAGATTTGGGGTAACAAATGAAACAATAGAGTAGCATCATTCACACATTTTTCCTTACTTGAATAAAACTAGAAAGAGAGTGGGCTAAAACAAGGAAGCCCACACTCCCACACCCACCCTTTATTTTCTCATTCCCTTATGCTAGAATTGTCTTTTTGTTGGATGAAATGGGAAACCTCACTTGAAATGAAAAGAAACACAGAAGTTATTTCTTAGTTTCTAGAGTACAATGTTCTAAGAAATTGAGAGATTTTGAAGTATAACTTCATATGTCCAGTTTGGGGAGAATTATGTACTCATTTTACAACCTCCCTGCTTCAAAATAATGCTGCTCATATCAGTATCAGGCACTCATAAGAATGCCTTTTCTACATGTTGCTAAGTTTAAAGGATGTTTCTATAGGATATAATGTTTATGCTTAGAATAACCCACATGTTTAGCTACATGTTCAGGAAATGATGGAATTTACTCATATTCTCTTTCTTTCCTCCTTTTCTTTCTATCTTCCTCCCTTCCAGCATTCTCCATTTGTTTTATTCATTTTCTCTTAAGGAATACTGGGGGCAGCCTAACCCACCTTGCCTATTTGACCTTCACTGTAAAAAGGCTGTGTGTGTAGGTTTGTGTGTTGGAGGTATAAAATACACAATCTGTTCTGCTATTTTACATCTGTTTGAAACACTAATAATCTCATAGGTAAATAGGGAAACATGGAAGATCATATTAGGTCACATGATATTTTCCTAGGCAGAGGTTTCTGAAATAGCAGGATTAGAATTATTATCTTTACCAGGAAAGGAAAAACTCCCCAGCTAACAGCTGTATAGACAATAGCACTTTCAACTCTATTTACAGAAAGGAAAGAAAGTAAAAAAAAGAAAAAACCCAAAGCTGAGCACCAGAGACTTTTTCCCTAGAAAGGTATACCCTCATCTGAGCAAGGCTTTCTGCTTCTGTAGGCTACACTTCCCCCTGGGCCCACCTTAGCAGCACCCCTGCTGACTCAAAGCCAGTTGCCTTCTGTAAGAAACTATCAGACCCACTCTCACCGTTTTGTGTATTTTTAAGTACCACCTAGGCAGTCTCCAACCATGCTCAGCTGCCTATCTAGATTATCCAAGATAATTTCTAAAGGAGACACCAATAATAGTCTTTGTTTATGTTGTGGTTATAGAATTACATGGGTTTTTAGTGGTCTGCCCCACATTTTTTTCCCATAAGCCATATTTTTAGTGCATGATTATACAAAAAATGAGGTCTTTCAAAAACGGATGTATCCAAGTAGGGTGGAAATGCCTGCTTTATCCTCCTTTATGCCTGTGTAGAGCTCCTTTGTGGTTCTGTATTTCTGTTCTAAGCAACATTATTTATGGAAATGTATGGAAAATATCTTGAACCCTGGAATATATGTTGCATTGTCAGTCATTCTGTCTACTTTGTACATATTATTAAATGTATTTTGTAGGAAAAATCTCACACTAACACATACCCGTGAATTAAGGACACAAAGAAATTTCAAATCACTGATGTAGAGACCAAGATATTATCTTCCTTAGTATAACATACTTCCAATTAAGTAAAAAAGTAGGGGAAAAAGATATTTGTCTCAGCAGGGTAGATCAGATCTTCTACATAAAAACAATGAATATGCTTCTTGAGAACCTGAATCAATCTCCGTAGTCAATAAAAGAAGCCATTTAAGGGTGTATATAGTGTCTAATATGTCTCTTTTCCCCTCCACATCACCCAACATGCATTAGGTGCTCAGAAGTGTCGGTAGAAAAGAGCTTATCGTGATATCAACAAATTTACCTCCACATGCATGGATTCATCATTACCAATAAAAATAAAGATAGTTCAAAGATCTAATGACATTCTACAAAAAAGACACCTGCACTCCTATGTTTACAGCAGCACAATTCATAATCGCAAGGCTGTGGAAACAGCCCAAGTGCCCATCAATCCAAGAGTGGATTAATGAAATGTGGTCTATGTATACCATGGAGTGCTATTCAGCTCTAAGAAACAATGGTGATATAGCACATCTTGTATTTTCCTGGTTAGAGCTGGAACCCATACTACTAAGTGAAGTATCCCAAGAATGGAAAAAACAAGTACCACATATACTCACCAGCAAAATGGTATTAACTGAGCAGCACCTAAGTAGACACATAGGAACTACAGTAATAGGGTATTGGGCAGGTGGGAGGGGGGAGGGGGGCGGGTACATACATACATAATGAGTGAGATGTGCACTGTTTGGGGAATGGTCACGCTGGAAACTCGGACTTGGTGGGGGAGGGGGGAAAGGGCATTTTTTTTGAAACTTTAAAATTTGTACCTCTATAATATGCCGAAATAAAAAAAAAAAGATAATTATAAGTTGAAGAACTGAGTTAGAAAAGAGTAATAGATTCAGGAAATTTTATATCGGCATGGTCTCTTTACCAGATGTTTTGGTCTCCAGGGGGTCGAAAAATGAAATGAAAACAAACAAACAAAAAATACATGTATGGTAAAATGTTAACCACTGTTGAATCTAAATGGTGGGCATATTGGTGATTATCGTACTATTTTTAAAATGTTTCTGAATGTGTAAGCACTTTCACAATAAACCATTGGGATAAAACAGATACTGTTGCTGTGTCTCATAAAAGAAATGTTATTTTCAAAAACTTTATAGACTCGCAGACTATAAAAGTCATTTTCAAACTTTGTATTATTTAGTTTAAACCATCCTGTCCAACCTATCTTTTCATGTGTGGTTCCAATCTCTTTAACTATAGTTTAGCATTTGTGGCTTCTAACATTCAGTACGGTAGAAATGTCTCTATATTCCCATAATTCAAATGCTCTGGTAAGACTGGAAATTCACTCTTTCCTGAAGAGTGAGAATATGAAGCTTCCAGTCCACGGAGCAGGCTGCCTGCCATGGTTTTATTGCACTCCAGTGCTCCACACTGGTGTCCTGTGATTATTTGTGAGTCATTTCATGAGTTTTTATTCTGTTTCACAAACCTATCCTGGAAACTTTTCAGACAAGGATTGTATTACATCTTCAATACCATTTTACTTACCTGTGAATCAGAAAATGCAGCTATTTTAGGCTATCTCATGTTGTTTGTATTTTGATTGATTTTCAAAAAGTATCTGTGCAGCCTTGTAAGTTATCCAGTAATAACTGGATTGAAATGTCCCTGTAGGCAGGAAATGTTGCCTTCTGGGTTCCTAGCGTAGTGCCTTATACATAATAGGTACTTATTAAATACTATTTGAATCTGATGTGAGAAGTGGCTCATATGCTTTGCAGATACTTTGCATTCTTTTATTCTAGCACCTGTTTCATAGCACTTGTGAGCCCGTCTTTCTAAAAATGTCCCAAATTGCAGAGAGATTTTAGGTTCAGATAGTGGGCCAGGTTGCTGGGCTTGGTGCTGGAGGCTTACCTGAAATCTGCAGTAGCAATCCGAAGAACTGAGACATCACACCCAGTTGAGAACTCTGGGAATCTTTTTCAGGCCTTCAAGTTGACAGAATGAGAGAGCAGACTCTTGTCTGCAGGTATATTGTTATGGAGATCCCAGAGCTTAGAAAAGCCATTTCTTCTCCTTCTACTTCCCCATATTTTATTTTTACTGATATATGGATGACCATGTTATCCTTAATAGATACTTTTTCCTCTTTGTTGAAATAATTAAAAAGGAAAGTCTTAGTTATTTGGCTCATTACTAAATTTTCTACTTAGTTTTCCATTTAATCTCTTTTTATGATATTTTGGGTCCTTCCATTTAAGAAACTTCAATAAATGAAGGAAAGGAATGAAACAGATAAACTTGAATTAACTGTCTTCCTTGATAATGTTTAGAAAGAACTGTATGCCAGTGCCCTAATTAACAAACGTGAAGTGTAGTGGGTAGTTTATAGTTCAAACAGTATTGTCTATAGTCTTTTTTAATCTACCAGGTTTTATAGGAAGATGGTACAAAGACTTGATGGTTATATAGTTACACAGATTTAATTCTATAAACATAAAAAATTGATTATCCTGGGGACATTAAAAACTGTTTTTATTGATTGAATATTTTACTTGCATAAATGGCAGTACTTATAAGCAGCTGCACATTTTACTGTTAGTATCTTAGAGTTCTTAAATTGTAGGCATAAATGTTTCATTTTAATTGTGAATTTCCATCTTTCACCCAATTATCAAGAAGATAATATACAGAGTGCTTTACTTCTTAAGGGTACCCAGGTGATAAAGTTGCTATCCACACTCAAGTCTCAAGAAAACTTCTTTCTTGCTCCCTTTTGTTTCTTTTTCTCTTCCTTTTTTTTTTTAAAAAGAATATTTGCTCTAAAATAATTGAATCAATGGGGCTACTCTAATATCCTTGCAGAATCTAAACTAGATTACTCTAGACATTGGAATAGTTTACAGACCAGAAATGCCATTCCTCAGAACATAAAGTGGTGAGGTAACATCTTAGCTTCTTTAAGAAAGCTTTCTTGGAAAGATATCCTTGGAGCTGGAGGATATCTGGGAGGCATTCTCATATCTAGACTCTTGGATTTTACAGCTTAGGAGAACCAAACCACAAACGTCTAGTTGGTATCAACTAGAAATCCCATCTTCAGAATCCTTGTCCACTGATATCTGCCACTATAGTTTTATTGTTGTTTTGAGTATTTAGTGTTGAATATTGATTTTGGAAGGAACTGCTAGTTGCCAACAAATATCCCTTCTTCTTTGTTATTTAATAACAAATTACTAATTTTATTTAGGGCATCCATGTGCTCAGATAAAATACTATAATTGCTAGTGTATTCACAACTAATACAGTCATGTGACTAAATTTTGTCCAGTAACCAGAAAAATTTTTGAAGAACTTATGAGAATTCTCCTTAAAGGTAGATGATTGAACTGTAAATTGTGCTGTCTTGTGTTTCCACTCTTCCTCCTTCTTTTTGCTGCCTGGCTGGAGACTCTAGTAGCTCTCTTGGACCAAACGGTGATCTTAAAGATGAAAATGCCATTCTACAGTAGCGAAGGAAAAAGATAAAAGAAGCCTTTGGCTTTCATTGATGACTATAGAACAGCTATAGCAGCACAAATTGCTAATTAGGATTTTTTCCTGTGAGTCAGAAATGAACTTCTCTTTTATTTGAGCTATTAATATTTTTATTTTCCTCTCACATGTAGTTGAGCCAATTTTGATAGAGTGATGTTAAGAGAAGTGGAGTTTCAGCAGATGAGGGAAGTGTTGAAATGAACGCTGGGCATAATCCCAGTAATTTTCAGAAATTCATAATATTGGAAGAGTCATTTAATTTCTATGGATCTCACTTTTCTTATTTGAAAAATAGAGACAATGATAATAGGCTTAATTACTTCCCATAGTGAAATCATATATAAATTTATGGAAAAGTGTAAAATACTATTTATATGCAATATTTTTTCCAGTAATAATATACCCTTGATCTAAAGCACGATTTTTTAACCCAAAGTCCATGAATTTATTGAGGTTTTATGAAAAATTGTTTTTGTAGGTATAATTTTTTCCTAGGAAGAACATCCATTAAATCCTCAACAAAATCTACATATCAGAGACAGTGTCCAAAATGGGAAGATGATATTTACCTAGAGAAAGGCCTGTTCTATTGCAGAGTAGCTAAAGTGAAAGATTATTTGAAATTCCTCCTTTGACATCATAATGAACAATTAATAGCTGTCTCTGAACGTTTAAAATTGACAGACCCTTCAATTTCTCACTTCAAACACCTCTTCTTCCCCAAAACATTTTTCAAAGTGTCAAGTAGGAAATCATCTTTTTATTTTCTAAATTTTCATAGTATTTTAGTAAATACTGTCTAAAAATACTTATCTATATATTTAAACTTCTCTATTGGATTTCAAGTACCTTGAAAGCAAGTATCACTTCTAGATCTGTATTAAATCCCAGCCACCTACACATGTGACTGATTCAATAAATGTTGGTTGGATAACTATTCCTCAAAACATTTGCTTATTTTAGTCATATATACGCTACATTTTTGTGTGTGTAGATCTGGTTTGGTCTAAAACCTTGCAGACTTCAACCTCAAAAGTAATTTAATAGGAAGACTAAAAATTGGATCCAGGGTTCAGCCACTGGAAAATGGCACAGAGAAACAGCAGATGGTGATCTACAGTACCTTGCTGAGATGCAGATCTTGCCACTTGTCTTCTGTCCCTAACCATCCAGATGACAATAGGAGTTAGATTTGTATGTGGGCTTGCTCAGAATAGTTAGACTTAAGAAGATATAAACCATTTTCTACCTGGGGGATATTGGTTGTCAGCATACCATACTTTCTCTGTAGTAGTTATAAAAAAAAAAAAGGAAAGTTAATCAAATGTTTCCTTCCACAAACTCAAATTAGGCATGCCATTCAGAAATATACTGGTGCTATAAAGTTCTACCAGTAGGAAAGCCATTTATTTATTCTTGGTGATATCTGACATGCTAGTCAATATTAGTTTAATTCTAATTGATTATTTTTTATTAGCTCATCTCATTTTTACTGGGTTATCAGAACATCTTAGATATTTTAGGGAAAAAACTGTTTTTTGGATTTTAGGGGGGCTTAACAACAATGCCCTTCTTTCTCCACAAAATTCAGAAGCAATAGGGAGACATACTGCTACATATACTGCAGAAATTACTTAATAACATCATGAAGGAAGGAATTGTCCCCAACTCATTCTACAAAGCCAAAACCCTAATACCAAAGCCAGGAAAGGACTCAACAAAAAAATACCTATATCCCTTATGAATATAGATATAAAAATTCTCAATAAAATCCTAGCAAACCAAATTCAGCTGCATATCAAAAAATAATCCACCATGACCAAGTGGGTTTCATCCCAGAGGAACAAGGACGGTTCAACATACACAAATCTATAAATGTAAATAGAAACAAAAACAAAGACCATATGATCCTCTCAAGAGATTCAGAAAAACCATTTGACAAAATTCACCACCTTTTTATGCTAACTATTCAAAAATATGTATAGATGTAATATACCTCAAAATGATAAAAGCCATATATGACAGACCCACAGCCAACATCATACTGAATGAGGAAAAACTGAAAGCATTCCCATATAGAAGTGGAACCAGACAAGGTTGCCCATTGTCACCACTTCTATTAAACATAGTGCTGGAAATTTTAGCCAGAGCAATCAGGCAAGAGAAGGAAACTATGGATATCCAAATGGGAAATTAAGACATCAAACTATCACTCTTTGACGACAATATGATCTTATATCTAGAAAACCCAAAGAGTCTTATAAGAGACTCCTGGAATTGGTAAATAAATTCAGCAAAATCTGAGGTTACAAAATCAATGTAAATCAGTAGCTTTCCTGTACACCAACAACAGTCAAGCTGAGAACCAAATCAAAGACTCAATCCCTTTCACAATAGCAACAAAGAAAATAAAATGCCTAGGAATGTATTTGACCAATGAGGTGAAAGACTTCTACAGGGAGAACTATGAAACTCTGAGGAGAGAAATCACAGAGGATGTAAACAAATGGAAAAACATATCATGCTCATGGATCAGTAGAATCAACATTGTTAAAATGTCTATACTATCCAAAATAATTTATGAATCCAATGCAATCCACATTAAAATATTCATCTCATTTTTCACAGATCTAGAAAAATAATTCTACACTTTGTATGAAAGAAGAAAAGACCCAAATAGCCAAGGCAACCTTAAGCAAAAAGAACAAATTGGGAGGCATCACTTTACCAGACTTTGAGCTATACTGCAAGGCTACAGTAACCAAATCAGCATGGTACTAGCACAAGAACAAAGACAGAACAATGAATCAGAACAGATAACCCAGATATAAAACCACCCTCATATAGCCATCTGATCTTTGGCAAAGCAGACAAAAACATACACTGGGGAAAAGAATCCCTATTCAATAAATGGTACTGGGAAAGTTGAAGAGCCATATGTAGAAGACTGAAACAGGATCCACACCTCTCACCACTCACAAAAATTAATTCGCGATCAATAACAGATTTAAACCTAAGGCACGAAAATGTATGAATTCTAGAAGAAGAAGTAGCAAAAAATCTTATAGATACCCGCCTTGGCAAAGAATTTATGAAGAAGACCCCAAAGGTGATCACAGGAATAACAAAAATAAACAAATGAGACCTGATTAAATTAAAAAGCTTGTACACAGCCAAGAAAACAATCAATAGAGCAAATAGACAATCTACAAAATGGGAGAGAATATTTGTATGCCATCTATCCAATAAAGGGCTAATAACCAGAATATACAAAGAACTCAAGTAAATCACCAAGAAAACATCAAACAATCCCATTGAAAAGTGGGCTGGTTGGGCACGGTAGCTCATGCCTGTAATCCTAGCACTGTGGGAGGCTGAGGTGGGAGGATGGCTTGAGGTCAGGAGTTTGAGACCAGCCTGAGTAAGAATGAGACCCATTCTCTACTAAAAATAGAAAAGATTAGCCAGGCAACTAAAAATAGAAACAAACAAACAAAAAACATTAGCTAGGCATGGAGACCAGCGCTTGTAGTCCCAACTACTTGGGAGCCCAAGAGTTTGAGGTTGCTGTGAGCTAGGCTGATGCCATGGCACTCACTCTAGTCCAGGCAACAGAGCAAGATTCTGTCTCAAAAAAAAAAAAAAAAAAAAAAAAAGTGGGCAAAAGACATAATCAAAAGCTTTTCAAAAGAAGATAGACTAATAGCCAATAAACATATGAAAAAATGCTCAACATCTCTAATCATCAGAGAAATGCAAAGCAAAACCACATTTATATACCACCTAACTCCAGTGAGGATGGCTTTTATGAAAAATCCCAAAACATATGCATGGATGTAGAGAGATAGGAAGACTTATGCACTGTTGATGGGACTGCAAACTAGTACAATATCTATGCAAAGTAGTATGGAGATACCTCAAAGAACTGAAAGTAGACCTACCATTTGATCCTGCAGTCCCATTATTGGGTATTTACCCAAAGGGAAAAAAGTCATCTTACCAAAAAGACTTGCAGTCCGATGTTTATTGCAGCACGATTCACACTCGCAGTGATGTGGGATTAACCCAAGTGTGCATCAATACCTGAGTCAATTAATAAAATGTGGTATATGTATACCATGGAATACTACTCAGCCATAAAAAATGGTGAAGTCATACCTTTTATAGCAATCTGGATGGAACTGAAGACCATTCTTCTACATGATGTATCCCAAGAATGAAAAAACTCACTCTTAAATCAGAAGCAATGGAGCAACATTCATGTGCACATATGGTAGTAAAGCTCAATGGAAATCAAGCAGGTGGCGAGGGCGGGTAAAATCACACCTCCTGATACAATGCACACTATCTGGGTGATGGACACACTTATAACTTTGACTCAAACTGTACAAAAGCAATTCATGTAACCAATATGTTTGTACCCCCATAATATTCTGAAAGTTAAAAAAATAAAGTGAAATAAAATAAAATGCTAACTTATATCACCTTCCTTCTGAGGCCCATTAATTATAGTCTAGTATTTTAGATTTGCCCTGTTTTCACCCCTAAATATACTTATTATAAGTATTATTTTTCCCTTTTGAGTCAATGATTAGATTTCTCAAAATGTTAACTTTTCTTCTTATGTCATTATTTTTAATTAAAGTTTAGCCAAATAAAAGTTGAATAAAAATATAAAATTATACATTGACAGTTATTTTAATAGTTTGAAAATAATATTATTCTATTGTGTTCTTGCCCCTTCTTTCTGATGGGAATTTTGCTTTTAGTCTAATTGCTAATTCTTTGTAGATAATTTGCTTTTTTTCTGTGGTTATTTTTAAGATTCTTCTCTCCTTCTTGGATATTCTCTGGTATACTAATGTAACTGGTTAATTGAAGCTTTGTTTTCATTGAACCTTTTCAACATTCATTATGTTTTTTTTTTTTCCTGAAGATATCTTTTTATCTAATTCACTCTTAAATGGAATCTAGTATTTAATCTTCCATTGATATTTTTTCTTTAGTTTTTTTCTATTGAAGTATAATTTACATGTACCAAAATACACAGATGTTACATGTATAGTTTTATGAGTCTTTGCAAACGTATATATAGCTATGTTAGCATCATTTCTGTCAAGATACAGCACATTCCATCCCTACAGAAATTTCCTTCATGTCCCACTTTTTCAAGTCCACTCACTGCCACACACAATATATAGATATTTTAAATTGTACTCTCTGCTTTTTTTTTATTTCTAAAATGAATTTAAGTATTTTATTATATAATTTAGATATTTCAATTATTTTTAGTTATTTATGTGCCAGTTCATGACAGCACCTCCAGTTTGCTGCTTCTGGTGATAGTCATCGTATGACGTATTCTTGGCAGATTTTGTGTTAACGACGCAGACTCATGTGTTCAGGATGGTAGACGTGTCTCTTTATAGAAAATCTGTCCCTGGTTGTCTAGTGGCTAGGAAAAAGAAAAAAAAAGAAAGTCTGGATTAATTTCTGCTGGATCTCAAATGGACTTTTAGGGTTTGTCTAGTTTTTGTGTTCCATTTCAGTTTGGGATCACTAGACCACCACTGGGAAGTGTAAATTTGTACTTTACATGTATGCAGATTGCAGTTAAATTTGTTAGCAGATTATACTCTCTGGTGCTAGTTTTCTATTCCTGTTATAACAAATTACCACAAACTTAGTGGCTTAAATCAGCACAAATGTGTTATCATCCTGAACGTCAGAAATCTGAAATGAATTGTAGGGGCTGAGTTCCTTTGGAGGTTTTAGGGGAGAATTGTTTTCTTACCTTTTTAAACTTCTAGAGGCCACCTGTTTTCCTCAGCTTGTGGCCTCTTCCTCCGTATTAAAAGCCGTAAGCAGAGCATCTTCAGATCTCCCCTTCCTCCCCATTTCAGTTGTCGCGTTGTCTTCTGTACTGGTGCCTTTGACCCTCCCATCTCTCTCTTATAAAGAGAGCCACTGCACTCCGGCCTGGTGCAGTGGCTCATGCCTATAATCATGGCACTCTGGGTGGCCTCGGCAGGAGGATCACTTGAGGCCAGGAGTTTGAGACCAGCCCGAGCAAGAGTGAGACCCCATCTCTACTAAAAATAGAAAAAATTAGCTGGATGTGGTGGTGTGTGCTTGTAGTCCTAGCTATTCGGGAGGCTGAGGCAGGAGGATCACTTGAGCACAGGAGTTTGAAGTTACTGTGAGCTAGGCTGATGCCACGGCACTCTAGCCTGGGCAATGGAGCAAGACTGAATCTGAAAAAAAAAAAAAAAAACATTGTGATTCTACAGGGCTCACCCACATAATCTAGGATAACCTCCCCATGTTAAGATCTTTAAATTAATCACATACTCAAACCCCCTTTCACCATGTAATGTACAGATTGAGCAGCCCTAATCCGAAAACCTGAAATCCAAAATGCTCTGAAATCTTAAACTTTTTGAGTCCTGGGCGTCGGCTCAGATTCCCCATCCCTTACACACACAAAACAGCAGATTGTCCACATGAATGGCTGAGATAATGACATGTTTCCTTTCTGATGGTTCAGTGTACTCCAACTTTGTTTCAGGCACAACATTATTTAAAATATTGTATAAAATGACCTTTAGGCTATGTGTATAAGGCATATGAAAAACATAAATGAATTTCCTACTTAGAGTTGGATTTCATCCCCAAGATGTCTTGTTATATATGTGCAAACATTACAAGATTTAAAATATATATATATATATATATATATATATATATAAATCTAAAATACTTCTGGCCCCAAGCATTTTGGATAAGGGATACTCAATCTGGACTCTATTCACAGTTTCTGGGGATTAGGACTTGGGCATTTGGGGGAAGGCATTATTTAGCCTACTACACCTCCTTTCTCCAAATTTTAGAGATAACACACTTCTTTAGCACTTGTATATACTGGAGGCATGGAGTTTTACTATCCATCTCTCACTTGGTACAGACTTCTCGTATCCCAGCTTTAAGCTGGGGTTTTAAAGTTTTTTGTTTCATGCCTCATCTGTTCCTGCAGTATATTAAAATTCATTCACAAGGTGCTTTCTTGCACAACTCCAGAAAGTACATTCAAGTTAGAAAGTATACGAATGGCGCCTCCTAGGGGTGTGCAGTGTGACATCCCAGCCAACAACCAGGGCTCCTGTCTCTGTGCCCTCCACCATCAGCTTAACCTTACTCCTCTGGCTTGGCACTTTTTGTTTGTTTGTTTGTTTTGTTTTTAACAAGCTCAGCTATGTACATGTGCTCACAAATAATATTGACATTTTTCTTTCCTCCTTTTAACTAACATTTTTGTGACTGTAAAAGGAGGAGACTTAATCCACCACATTGCTAGAACATCGCCTTCCTTTTACAGATGAAGAATGAGCTTTCCAGATAAGTGAGCTGATTTATCTGAGGACATTTGACTAATAAATGATCAGATCAGGTAGAACTTCGGTGTCCTGACTCTGAGACAAAAGATTTTTTTTTTGTAAATCTTAATAATCATGCTGGTATTATTATTATCATTATTATTGTTACTTGCTTCGTCACTGATACTTATTATTGAATTGCCAAATTATGCAAGAACCTGATGAATACTGTGTTTTTGCATTGCCCTGTAACTGCAACACATATACAAAAAATAATTCGTTAGTTCTTGAGACATTTATTGAGCAATATCACTGAGCTAGATGCTAAGTTTACAAAACTGAACGAGATTGATACCTGCCCTCAGGAGGTCAAAGTCTAAAAGAAGAAACAGGTGCATAAACAGGTAATTTCAATGCAGCGTGCCTGAGTGTTATATGAGCTCAAAGGAGACATAGTTGAGTTGTCTGGAGGGTGAGACTGGTTGAAGGGGGAGGAGAGAGAATGGGTTCAGGAATGCTTCATCTGAAAATGCTTATGGGGTTGATGGATGTATAAGACAGAGGGATGCGTAGACAGATACTTAGTAAAATATTAATTGTAGAATCTAAATAAGAGGTACATGGTTTTTCACTGGGTCTTTCAACTTTTCTCTATGTTTGAAAAATTCTATAATAAAATATTGAGAAAGAATCATCTTCATCTTTATTATAGCTATCATTCATTGAGTGCTTAGTGTGCCAGGCATTTTTAAGAGCTTTACATGATTTAACTCATCTAATTCCCATATCATCCATAAGATAAGCACTACCATTATCCCCATTTTATAGAAAGTCAGGCACAGGGAAGTTAAGTAACTTGTTCAATCTTGTATAGTTAGTAAGTGGAGAATATCGGATACCAGGCTGTCTGACTCCAGAATTTTGACTCTTAACTTTGACTGTTGGAGCTACCTCTTAAATATTGGAAGGATTTTCTTGATAAAGGGGTTAGGGATGAGGAAGCATTATACCAAAAGAGAGAATATAATTGCATGGAAGGGAAAAATAGCATGGGTTTTTCAAGGAAGAGGAACAAATCCTGGTTGACAAATGGCATATAAAGTGCAAATCTGTGAGCAAGGGAGGTCTTTGAGAGGGGAACTTTATAAGAATGGGTAGTGTTTGGCTTTACCAGGTAAATAGTTGATAGGGATCCACTGAAAGATTTGAAAAAAGAGCCTGATGTGTTTAGATTTCTATTTTGAAATGGGTACTCTGGTATCAGTGTGGAGAATGGATTTCAACTAGGGCTTTTCATTTTTTATTTATTTGCAGGTGAAAAATACTACAACAAAATAGAACAGTTTAGAGATCAATAAATGGTACAAGTAAAAACGCCTGGAAGGAACTCTGCTTCCTTAATATAGAGTGCATTCTGCAGAAGTTGAAAGTGACCCTAATCTGAGAAGTATAGTATTTTTAGCATTAGTAGATACAAAGAAGGATGTCTCATTATTCAATTTAAGACATTAATAAGTAGACTGATTTCCAGGTTTATCTTGACAATTTCCCTCTTCAGAAAGAAAGGAAGTTTGTATTTTGCTCCTATCTTCATGTTTTCTGTGTCTTATAACTTTCATGAATAGGTTGATTAGTTGTTATTTGCCTCTGTTTCTGAGAAAACGTCAGAAAGCTAGTATCTCCTGAATGCATTCATTGCTACCACTCTCATGTTGCCTGAGCGATTTGAGTGAGTGAATTGAGAAACTTAAAAAGAAAAAAGAAATTGAGAGATGAGTTGATTAAACAGATTATTGACATTTAAGAATAATGTAACTATCATTATTATATAAATTGATTCAACCAGGGTTCCTCAATATATACCACAACTACTCGGTGAAAGGCTACTAGAGAAAATTATCTTTGTATGATCTCCAAGTATCTGCCAAACATCACTGACTAGTTGAAAAAGTAAAATAGCACCTGTACATTTATAACAGAGAAATCTGAGGATCAAACTTAATATTATCAATAGAACAAACGAACAATCCCTGCCTTCTAGTGTAATATGCTGAAGATACAGTGTCACCTGTACGTAGTATTCTTGACAGAAATTTTGAATTAATCACAGAGAACCAATTAGAATAATTAAAATCGAGTGACACTCTGTAAAACAATATGCCTAGGTTATTTAATAATGTCAATGTCATAAAAGACAATAAAAGATGGAGGGACTGTTTCTATGAAAGGAAAGCATGCCGCAAAAAAACAGAGTATGATTCTTGATTGGATCTAGGGTCAGAGAAACAGGAAGAAAAGAAAAACAAAAACCCACTTAGTTCTAAAGGACCAGATGAATTGGGAACATTTGAGTGTAGACTACACAATAAATGATAGTTTTGTAGCACTGTTGAATTGCTTGTATTGGTACATTGTGTCATGGTTATGTAGATGAATGTTGTTTATTTTTTTGGAAAACATTATTTGGTGTATTCTTAGGAGAGTTATTTACATAGAAAGTGTCATGGTATCTGCTCCTTCCTCTCAAAGGACTAAAAAATGAGTATTACAGAAAGAGAAGGAAGGAGGGAGGCTCCGAAGGGGAGAGAGAGTACATTGGTTCTGGGTCAAATGCCAAAAGCACAGGGGTATTCATTGCACTATTCTTTTTTTTTTTTAATATTTATTTTTTTTCCCAAATTCTGTGGGTACAAATATTGTTAGGGTTACATATCTTGCCCCTGCCCCCCTCGCCATCAAATTGGTACTGACAGCCTAAAACTATGGTGTTCAAATAATTGTAGTTCTCAACAGGGATCTGAGGGGGGGAGACCCACATCTTAAGGTTGTAATGAGCATTGTAGGGGGGAAAGGATTACCTCTGTCCCTTTTAAGGGAAAGGCAAAGAAACACACTGTAACCAAAATGTCATTGCACTATTCTTTCAACGTTTTTGTAAGTTTGAAATTTTTCAACAAACAACAACAACAAAAAACAAATGGGGAGAGAGGGGAATCCAGATGGTCAAGTTAAAATTGGACAGTCTATAGTCTTATCCAAAATTAGTATATTTTATATGTTATTTTAGATCAATCTTGCCCCCAAATTTCAAGGTTAATACATTTGCTTTATTTTATAGCACCCTATTTTAAATTTGCAAACCTAGGTAAATATATCACTTAGCCTAAGGGTGGACGTATACTTTAAAGTTGCACATGATTATGCGGCCATGTCGCATACGTTACATGAAGTTCAGATTACTAGAATTAAAGGTTGGTTTCCCTATAGTTGACATTTGCTTTCAATGTTATTACATCATATAGATGAAAGAGAGTAGAAAGGTATGAATTTAGGAGGCAGAGGGTTTCTCTGAATAGAGCTTTTAAAATTTCTGCTTAAAGAGACGCTTGAACTCTGTCTTAAACTCTGACTTACGCGTATTCTAAAATTAAGCCTTTCCTCGGTATCTGGGAATCAGCTGGGGAAAAAAAACATTTACCCATTTTTTTCAAAGCATGTGGGGAGAAAGCAGGCATCTTATTCCTATGTTCACTCCATAAAATATATGTAACAGCAGGTTTTTCCCATTCTAAACAGACAATTTTTTTTTCTAATGTAACACAATGGTAGTCTTAAACAAATATAGAACATTTTAGATTTAGCTTTGTTTCTGCCAGTTTTCCCTCATTTGGACACCTCCTTTCTCATTTTGCTCCATCTGCAGCGTGTCTTAGGGGAGACTGTTTCCCTTTAAGAAACAAAGGTTATCTGTGACTCCCCTCGTGAAAAAGCCTGAACAAGGCTTTTTGTAGTTGATGGAAGGAATGCCAAAGAATAAAATAAAAATCCCCTGCCATCTACCTAGCGCATGTGCTCCCTGGAGCCGACAAAAGAGCCCGGTACCAGAGCCGAAGAGTCCATGGAAGACCACATTAGTGAAAAAGCAGATTATAAATAATAATGACCTTAGTGGATGATGAGAAATGCAGTAAAGTTTTTCTGAGCCAGACAGGATGATGTAGGGGATACAACATAAGTGCATAAAGTCTGGAAGGGAAGCAGATGCTGAGAGATTCATTTTCTTTCTCTAATAATTTAAATTGACAATGAATTTAGTAGGTGCTCAGTAAATATTTGTTGAATGAGAAAGTAAACAAAAGTGGTCTAACAACTGATTTCCTAGTGAAAGTCCATGGATGGATCGAAATGTGTCTGCATTAAATCCCAGCTCTGTGTTAAAACTGCATGTATTTCGGGAGTGAGATCAGAATCCTTACAGAGGAACATGTAAGAAGCTGGCCATCTATTTAGGAACAATTGTGGAGATAGAAAGAAAAATTAGATACATAGAATTACGTGGAGCTCAATTTGTCTGGGAGTTGTGTTCATTACGATGGTAGGAGGTGGTGGGAGGGGAGAGCAAGAGAGGCTGGATTGAGACTGATTTTTCATAGTGCTGTTTGATTTTGCGAGAAGCAGACTTGTGGTGAGCAGAGGGCCATCTTGGCTGTGTTCTGACTTCACTTTTTTTGCTTAGTGATCATGCCACTAATCGTTTGTTCTAAGGCTCATGTTTGTTTGCATCGCTAGACTTGGAATTAGAGGACTTTCTTGGCTTTTGAACTAGCTTTTTGTGCTGAATATGGTAATTTATTGTGAAAGCGTACTGAAAAGTCTAAAATAACTTCCAAGGCAAAAACAGTTTAGTATAGCTACTGCTGCTATATCTAGAGCAACACCATTTATACTCGGTCGGTTTTTAATCTCAGCAGTGAGTTCTTAGGAATTCTAACTATAAGAACCCCATCACGCTTCCCTGGGGCCAGGGTTTCTTAAATGTGGCACTGTTGATAATTCTTTGTTGTGGGGACTGTCCTGTGCATTGTAGGGTGTTTAGCAGCCAGTAGCACACCCCTCCCCTTCAAGTTGTAACAACCAAAACTTAATCTTTCAAAACTTTGTTTTTGTTGGAAGAAAAATCAGAATCAGCTGAGAAGTATTTTTGCTCCCTTCTTGGATGATAAGAAAGTTGGCTTGTGTTCTTTAAGCATTATAATAAGAGTAAGGTCGGTTCTACCCCAAAAAGTAAAAAAGAAGTATCACTCATAAAACAATTTGTTCCCTTTCTCTTCCTCCCTCATTTCTGTCTCTCTCTCTCTGTCTCTGTCTCTCTCCCCACATGCACACACACACCCCCCTCAAATTAATAGACATATTTTGCTAGTAGTGATGACAGATTTCTGAGAAGTTAGTGGTAGAAAAATATGAAAGCATATTGCACTCTTTATCTAGCTCACAGGTCAATTTTATGTCATTTTGACATAATTTTTTAAATGGGCTATTTTCTCCATATACTTTTAATTTTGTGACTCTATGTTGGTCATTGTTGTTAGAATCTGATTACCTCCTGGAAAAATGAATATGGCTACACACTTTCTCGTGTGTATCACAGTTTTGGCTTACTTCTTGGTTATTTTATTACTGGCTCCACTGCTTCTGGTTGAAAAAGAAAGTCCATAGATTGGCATTCTAGTGGGTGCCTTGGGCAGCAATTTCTGAACCATCCCTTCTTTTGAAATTTTTTTTCCCAGCTGGAGACATGTCACAGTTGTCTCAGCTTTTGACTCTGACTTTTAGTGAGAGATGCAAAGAATAGGAAAATGTGAACACTTTCTAGAAGAAGCAGTAAGCAATTGTATGCACATCTGTTGACTTACTGCTCAAGATTCCAAAGCATTTAAAAATATTGATTAAGCTTCAACCTGTTGGGAAATTGTTGCCATAACTTTCATTTTGCCCCTAGATTTGCTGAGGCTTGGAGCTGTGCTTCGCTTGCTGAATCTTGTATTATGGCCAGAAAGAGACCTCAGGAGCCCCATTCCCCAGGTTCTTATTAGCCTTGACAAGAGTGTTGTTAAAATCGCAGACTCCTCACAGTCACAAAGAGATGCAGTTTCTTGCCATTTCAATGCAAAATCTAAAACAGTCTCTGTATGTATTTTGCCTTCTGAAATACATTCTTGGATAATATTAAAAGATCAGGCTCTCCTGTCTTTGAGAAGACAATTTATTTTGTTTGCAGTTACTAATCATGTTCTTTTTCCCCCTTCTCTTTGCTGTATTTATTTTGACTTTAATGTTGGCTATGACTTTAAACAAACAAATGAAAAACCCAGACATTTTCCAGATTTAAAGTTTTATTGTGAACCACTTCATATTTTAAATGGTATGTCTCAGGGGAGAAATATATGAAGAATTGTTGGAAGTTCAAAATTTTTAGTTAGTAATTATCACCTACCATTAGAAACAAGTGCAAATCACATGATGTTAAAGTGAATCTATCACATACTATAATCAAAGATTAATCAAAGTAATTACCAGGCAAACAGGGATTGAAAGAACTTAAAACCAATTAAACTATTTATTTCAGCTGTACCACTGAATAAACACTTTAGTATTTTAATTTGCTCCTCTTTTTATTTGCTTCAGCAATATGTTTGCTAATATGACTGAGATGCACAATTGCTATTTAATTAACCTATTTTTGTCAGCACCTCACATGAGCTGTGTGAAGTAGATGTGTCAAAGTCTCAATAATAATGAGCCAGGTAAAAATAGCAAACATGAAATTTGTGCTAGTCATTTTACAAGGTATGACGAATTGCAACAATATCCAAGGAAAAAAAGAAACAGGTTTACCGTATAGAAATTGGATTGAAGATACTTACAAAAAACATGTTGAACCATCACAAAATCACTCAAAAATTTAGTAAATTTTTTTAAAACATATAATTGCACTGTTTCTTTATTCCTCACTTTGCATATTGTTACTATTAACTATTGATAATAAACCTGCTTGGGGCTGTATATTTAGTTTGGAATAATTGAGTTGATAATGGGCACGGAAGGGTTTGGTAGAATTTATCTTTCGCCAGATCACATATCCTTTGGGAGAGCTACATTTGTAGTTACTGAGCAAGGCATCATGAAATTGTTGCTCCATTCCCCTTTTTATCCCCTAAGACCAATATCAAAACCTTAAGACAGTGTGGATGGTCTTGACCTCAACGACATACATTTCCACAAAATATAGCATAACTGACCATGTGAAGAGAAGCCCCGCCTTTCTCTGCTTTTGGGAAGTAAGATGCATCGATCCAAGTGAAACATAAAATACTCTTTCCACACAGAATTCCAGAGCTCTCGTGATTGGCACCTTGAAGACAAAACATTCTCATTAGACTTTTGGCTCTACCTGTAGATGTTTTACTCTCAGGTAGACAGAGTCCGTGTGCAATTATAGATAAAATCATTTTATGCCCAATCTTTGTTCTTTTTTTCTACACATTTGAATTTTATTCACACTTACTGAACATGATGCTTCCAGTTCTCTAAAACATCTGTTTAGCGGCCAATTGATCATGAGCCCCGAAAGGTAACAGAGAACCCCTCCCCCTCAAATTTGGGCCGGCCAACAAAGCATAACTCTATTTCATACCCATTACTCAAGTTGCTGTGATTACGAGGTGTAAGCACCCTTCTAATGGAGGGACGCTAATAGAATGTCAAGGACAAGGGTCCTCAGAGATCCGGACCAAGGCTCCTATTGCACAGACCAGAAAACCTAGACTCAGAAAGTGTCGTATTGTAGACCACCTGTTTTTTGCAGCAAGATGAAGGTTAGAATTCATATTTCTGACTTTCTCAGTGTTCTCCCTTCTTTATTACACAGGTTCTTTATCTACTAGCTGTTTATGTGTAGTGGAACTGTAAGTAATCACATGGGAGCCTTATTTATCTGGGTACATGTTATATTTTGTTACATGCATAGACTGTCCAGTGATCAAGTCAGGGTATGTGGGATGTCTATCACCTTGAGTATTTATCATTTCTTTGGGTTGGGAACATCTCAAGTCCTCCCTTCTAGTTATTTTGGAATATACAATACATTGTTGTTAACTATAGTCATGCTGCTCTGCTAGCGAACATCAGAACTTACACCATCTATCTAACTGTCTTTAATCATAGCCTTTTAATGAGTGACACAGGAGCTGAGTCTCCCTTTTTCTGAAATGGAATGTTTTATATCCATAACCCAGACTTGCCTAACTAAGGTCAAATTTACATAAACAAATGTCTTCGGGGGCCAGCAGGTAGCACATCTGGGCAAAAACGAGTGTGGCAACATTTTGATAAAGTGCAGAACACATATTCTGTTTAAAAACATTCACATTCAAATTTTATAATCTCTGTTGCCAAACCAAGCATGTCCACAGGCTACTAGTTTGTAACTCCTGCCTGCAACACCATGCAGATGGAGTAGAGTGTTCTTTCAGTTATGCACGGAGAAGCCACATCACCAGCTCCTTTTAGAATGTTAGATGTCCCAAGTACCGAGCCAAACCCTCTGCCCCGGACTTCTAATACTCAGTGAAGAAGCACATTCTGAGGGGATGTAAAATGCCTCCATAGAGACCAGCTGTAGTCCAGCCAATCTCCCAGGAGAATCAATCTGAAAAGAATAGACATGTGCACATCACATAAAATCCATAGGAAAAACGATGCTGCTGCCTCTAACATTCCTGGGAGATGCTGAGAAACCCTAACAGACAAACCAAATCACAGGGCAAGCCCACCATGTGTACGGAACAACCAGCGTAATTATGTGCTGTCGTTGAGGAATTACATAAATTGCCCATTGGGAAAGAAGCCTTAATCTCCACCCCTCCCCTGAAACCTCTGAACAGCTGCGTGAGTCTCTGTGTATTTTCGAAAAGGTTGAACACATTTGATCGGAGAACCAACTTCATTTCCTAATCAGGTTCGATGTGAGGAGAGCCAGTTTAGAGATGTGTGTGATTCTCCCAGTGTGCGTCTTTGATTCATGTGCTAATTATGTCGATCCTTTGGGGAACACAGCCAGGAAGCTGGGTCCTCCTTGATTAATGCTGGCAGAGAGCCATGCAGCGCGCAGCGGAGAGCAGTTCAGCATCTCTAGTCCCAGCTGAGAATATGGTCCCATTATCTCCCAGCTGCCTAAGCAATCCATAAGGGCCTGTTCTGCGTGGATGATCAGTGTAGTGGAAGCAGGGGCTTGCTGAGAGCTGGAATCTCTGTTTGATTTGCTGTAACATGTAAAGCGAAACTGGGACATTTTACTTTACAGTCTGTAAGTACCAGGTTTTCTTCCCCCCCTCTTTCTCTCTACAGCTCCATGTGAATGTGACTTTGCAAGCTGCATTTGATTTTCTGTTCCATTGCTCTTTGTTGAATCAAGCTGGTGTGATAAGAGTATAATCTGTTTGGAGCTTGCTGTTTCTGTCAGATCTCTTACATAATTGATTCATACAAGGGAATAAGGGGTCTTTCTGAATGCTTTTATAGAAGTTAAAAATTATTGGCTTTGTTTTTAATTTGGGAGCATGGTTGCACTATCTGTGGTGCCCAGGGAGATGAGAGGATATATGTGTCTTCTTCTGTACCTATGGCTGTTGCAGGAAAAATGTAAGTAAGACGAATGTATACGTGAAGAGATCATCTTACATGCACGTCTGTACAAAAGAAGCATGTGTCAGTATTTCCAGAATTTAGGATAGTTTATTTTGCTGCTCTCTGCTGCCACTGAGAAATATAGAAACAGAAAAGTTTCTCTTGTTTTTCAGTTGTTATGCTGTTTAGAAACTTTGCCGGCAGGGGGGATTGACTATTAGGAATATTTGCAAATATAACTGTATATCTTTCTTATTTATTTTAAGGGACAGTGTTTAAAAATAAAAATCTGTGTTTAGTCCATTATCACTTTGAATGCATGACTTTTTAAGAGGTGATGTGAATAAAAAAAGCAAAAAAATAAAAAAAAAAAAACACTCCAAATCTGGTTTATCTTTTGTGTCCGTCAATGCCATCTATCAAATTAATATTTGTTATTCATGCAAGATGAATTGATCATAAAAATGCTATTAGAATTTAATATTGTTAATAATGTTTGCATGGTATCTTTCAAATGATCAATGCCTTAGTGAAATTAAAGATTGTTATCACTATGGAAAGGGATTTGTGGATGGTTCTGTCTGGGTTTCCCTAATGTAAATATAAATCACACTTTTCTTCTTGGATTGAAAGCAGAAAAATTGAGCTGTTTTAAAAATACAATTTGAATAAAAGTGGCGTGAACCACTTGAACCAATGGCCAGTGTTGATGTGGACCACAGTGAACTTAAAATCATTCTGATCTGAAAGGGGGAATTGAAGTTCCCACCCGGAGCTTGAGACCATGGAGCTTGAGGATCCCATAATTTCCAGGGTGGAAACATAATTTCCCTGAATAGGCAGTAAGTGTCAAGGCAGAGAAAAACCACAGACTGTGAAGTATGGAGGCATCTCACTGGTGAGGACGGAGTATGTTCTCGTTAGATTTGGTTGAGAGGAACAAGGCAAGACAGAGAAGACTCAGAATAGATGGTTGTCTCCACGAGCACAGACATTTCCAGAGCTTGAGATCTGGAGGGGAAAAGATCACGAAGCATTAAAGAATGTGTAACACCTGATGAGAAGAAGTGAAAGGGGAACAGCTGTGGTACCTCAGAGTAGCCAACAGTCCCGGGCCGTTCTTGCTGAGAGATCTGTTCTCTGGGAAAAAAAAGTAAGTGTGTGAGAGGGTCTGACCCTGAAATGTGAAATAGCAGGCAAGTGGTTTTGATGGTTGTATTTACCCTAACGAATGCCCTCATGCCTTCTTCCAAGACTACGCTGACTTTTGTGCGTGATGGTCTCCGAGGTTCCTTAGCTATATTTTAAAATAATTGTTGGTGTTTTTCTGATTAGTGCAAGTGCATGATCTTGCCCGAGATGTGATCCTGTTTTCAGATGATGACAGAAATAGGGTTAGTTAAGGTCCAATTATTTTTTAAAAACAAATGTTTAATTTGTTTCTACCTAATTTAGTAAATACTGTGTTCTCTTGAACTGTAGTTTATTTTTTCCAGTTATCCCCTTTGTATTTTGCAGGAACTTTTGCCTTTTGTAGAGGAGTGTTTTCCTGATGTAGTTAAATTTGCCTTTTTTTCTCCATTCAGACATTTGGAAATTTCAACCCATCTCTTATGATGTTAAAACATTTTTGTAGCTGCTCACCACAAAGCTCAGAGAGGTATTTGCAAGATTTATAGTGTGCTCCTGTTACTTTAGAAATGTTTTGATTATTTTGTAGAATTGGGACATTTGTCTCCGTAGTTGTGCTTAATCTGTAGAAAAGGGGATGGAACCCTCCAAGGGTTAGTTTAGGGTATGGTCTCTTGACAGATGGGAAAGCCAGATGGGTGTTACATATACCTCGTAAGAGGTACTTTTAAAGCCATGATGATTTGATTGGTCTTCGAAATAAATTTAAAGTGCTATGAAAGCAAATAAAGGAAGAGTCCTGCATCACATATGTAAAGATAGTGTAGCTAGGTATGTGTTTACAAGCATGCAAATCCACCCAACAACCTTGTAAACAGTTCCTGTGCTACCCTACGTACTATACCCTCTCAGCTCCTAGGAGGTGCTGGGGTTGAGCAAAGTGGGAAGAATCCTGTGAATAGGGACATTTCAGCAGAGCGTAAAGCCTCCCGACATTCTGTGTTTTGGGCCCTGGGCAAACTGTTTTGTCTGTCCCCCACAGCTGCTGGGTTAAGCACAAAGGGAACTTTGTACCCTCCTCAGCCACATCTGTAAGCAGGTCCTCTTTGCACGCAAATTGCACTCTAGCCCTTCTTAACAGGTAGGGGTCAGCCAGTGTGAGGCAAGGAATGAAGCTTTGTGATCTCTCTCCACGGTAAGTTAAAAGGTGAATATGGTTGAATGAAAAATAATTTAATAGCCCTAATAATCTTGGATAATCTTAAATGTCAGCAAGCCTCGACTGAATTGTCAAAGTATACAGTCCATAAGTTATCTCCAGTAATAGGAGGAGCTTTGAGCTAACCTACTTTAAGTTGCTGTGCAACCTTTAACAAGCTGCTTTACCTCCCTGTGCCTTGATATCTGCCTGTCAAATGAAGCATGATTTCTAAGATCCTTTATAGATGAGGAAAGTCTGCGATCTCATGACACCTCATTCTAACCTTTTACTCACTCTTGAAAAGTCTTTCAGTTTGCCTAGGAACTGGGTGAAATGTGTAGGTGTAGTGTCATCCTAAACAATATGTCATTAGGATGTTTTCTTTTTTTTCTTCCTCCATTTCTCTATTTGTTTCTTCTTCCCTTTTATCTTCTTTTCTTCCCTCCATCCCTCCTTCTTTTTCTCCTCCCCTCTCCCTTTCTCTTGTTTTCCTCTCCCTTTACCTCCCTCTCTCCCTTTCTCATCAGTAAGTTGTTACCAAATCAAGCTTAACTTTAGAAACAAGGTTGGGAATGTCTGCTCTTTTGCAAAACCTGTTCACTACTTTTTCTTAAGAGAATCCATTGACATATACATGACATATTGCTATACTGTTCTTTTACATATTACAGTTACTTAGCCCTAGGCATGTGTGTGTAGAGAGGACCCTGAAAATTATGGGCATGTATGTATGTGTGTATAGATTGCCCATGTAATTTTTAAAGTAAGAAAATTATGTATCTTATATTCTACATAGAAAGTAATTAAGTAGGATTCATCCTAATGTGTTAAGCTAGCAATATTTAATTTAAAAAATTAAAAGATTTAATTTAAAATTTAAAACAAGAAAAGTCACAAATGACAGTTCATTTCAACATAGTAGGATAGTAAAGAGCTTGATTTTTTAAAATGGGGGGAAAAAGTATGCCAATTCTCCCCCAAGAAATGATTGTCTTAGTAAACAGCATGGAAAAATAAAAGCCACAAATTATTTCATTAAAAAATACATACCTGACAATATAGTCAAGTTAGCAACTGTTTGGAACTTAAGTGGACTAAAAATATTTCATGGAAAATTTTCTTTATGATATATATATTTTTTATAATCTCAGAACTGTTTATTGCTAGATAAGTCTCTTAGTTAAATACAACAAATACTGAAGTTATTAAACCTACCATGAATGGTTCTGGTGCTAACTTGATAAGCTCAAACCAAATTGTGAATAAACTTCATTTGAGCATCTTTATTGCGAGTACTGGAAGAAGCTAAATTCATTTCAGAGTTTATATTTGTAGTACAAAGATTGTAGTGCTTTTTGGTTTTTTAACTATTAGATGAAATAAAAATACACATTGGCTGGATAGCTGGGAATGACACAAAAATTGCAAGTTAATAGTGTACAGTTGAAAGTATATATGTTGAAAAAAAATTTTTAACATCAAGTTTACTCTAAGCTGGATCATAAGTGGCCATTTGATGACAGTAATCACTTACATTGGCTCATCTTATTTCAGATCAGGTAGTGTTATGACAGCTTTTAAATGTTAGTTGGAATATTCATTTTTTATCTCAGTTTTTACCATTACGAAATCTCGGTCCTTGTGTCTTACTATTCTGAAGTTTGAGTATTAATGTTATTTGTTATTGAACTTGTAGACTGTACTTGATGTGATCCATGTAGAGTATAAAGTTAATTCTCCAAATCTCTTAAAACTGGGTAGATATCCTGGCTTTTTAGGCAGCAGGCCTGTTGTAAGTAGAATCAGTAATGTGGAATAATTCCTCTATTTTATAGTTGTGCATCCTTCTTTGACCAAAATGATTTTATATTTACAGACTATTTCAATACAAAATATTTAATGGTGACAGATAACATTTGATAATTTGTGGCTCTCGAATCCTTGATTATAAAGTTACCAGGCAGCTTCAGGGGCACTGCTTTTGGTTTTAATCTAGTACCTCTGATGACTCGGGAGGTCCAATTCAATATGATTTAGTTAATAGTTCTAGTGGTTTATCAGACTCTTCTATTGTGTAATTAAAAAGATAAAGCCGCCATTGGACGTAGACATGGCTCCAGGTTTTGCACATTGTTTTCACATGTCTTTGCCTCTCTTCCAAAGTGGGAATATCAGGTCTTCTGCATTTTAGCATGAAGTTTTCTCTGTTTTTCAAGGGAGGAATGGTAAGATTTAATATTGGGAGGAGCATATCAGGAAGAGCTGCAAAGGAATAAAATGTTTCTTATGGTTAGATATAAAACGCAGAGCTACACATTCTGAAGATATGACAGAATTTAGAGAAGCTGACTGTGCCAGGCATTTGGCAAAGGGGACTAAAGGAGACAGATTTAAGGCTTTCGAGAAGGAAACCCTATATCAGTGGATAGAAATTTGAGTGCCCTGCTAGCAAGCAAAAAAAAAAAAAATGTAAATAAGGAAGTAGAAAAATGAGTGTATTGTGGTTAGAAGAGATGTGGCTTCGTGTTGCAAAGGAAAATTGTGGTGAGTGAGTGAAATATATCAAGTGTAAGGGCACTGGGATGAATTCCAAAGTAGTTGGCGTAGGTATTGCTAAGTTACTGTGAAATGATTAACAAATTTGGATCAATGAAGAGATACAGAGAAAAAGGAGTGCTGTTGGCTGTTGATTGGTACTGGCTGACAAGTTTTAAAAGTATAATTATCTTGAACGAAGTGGATGCTATGGCACCAGAGATGGTCTTATGTGAATGAGGATTTCTGGAGTAGTATGTGGAGATTTTCCATCTAGTTCGGCAGATGTTGATAAGCAACTATCTATGGAAACTGTGTGGCTGTGTATGCAGGTTGCTAGTAAATTGCCTTGATCCTACTGCCCATTTTTGTGTTTCGGATGCACCCCACCCTCCATCTATCCGTATTATCTCAGATAGTCCTAGGAGAGATGGGATGGGAAGACTGAGTTTCAAGAGGTCACTTTTATTAAATAACTTCAACTTTCCAGGGAAGTAAACTTAAAAGTTCTTACTATACGGTGTATTGTGTCACACAATACTGATGATTTCTGGAAATCATATCACTTCACTTTTCTTCTACCAAACATTGTGTCGAGAGTAATACGTTTAAGTCTCCCAAGCATTTAGATAAATAACCTGGTCTGGTTGTACACGAACCTCTCCATGAGTCACGTCACTGATCAAACACAGTCATTTGCAAGAACTTCACTTCCAAGCTGGTTAGAATTCAATGCGTATCCGTGTGCCTTTCAGATTGGTAAGGCTGCTCACACACAGGCGTAATACTTGACATCAGGAGTGAGAACAACCACCGTCTCCCAGAAGAGAACAAATCATGTGTTCAAACATGGTCCCTGGCATCTTTATGATGTGTGTGTTAAGTGTGAATCTGGTAATTTAAGGTGTGTGACTCCTACTCCCTTCCAGCTGTCTGGCTGTGTGCTTAGAGAGAAGAATAGCAGCAGATTTAGACTGACACAGTCCTTCCCTGGAGTCCCCCCGTCCCCTACTTTTCCCTGCAGGAATCCACAAGGGTATTCAGTTGATTGCTGTTGTTAACCTCGCTTGTAGTATTATATTTCTTGTTGAAAGTACTTTTTGTGGCATGTGAGTACATTGAAAAGATGTGAAAGCTTTAAAAATGACTTGACTTTTAAACTTTCTTACCTAAATAACTAGGAGGAAAACAGTTTCTTAGGGGTGTGTGTGTGTGTGTGTGTGTGTGTGTGTACATCTAAAATCTTCACAAATCTTTAATGTTCATCCAGGGTTATAATGCTACATTGGGATTTTTTTTCCAAATCATTTTCATAATATGTGAATAATATTTAAGATGTTCATGTAAAGTGATAGACTGAAATAATTCATTTGAGAAAGTTTTTATTTGAGAAACATTCTTGATTTTGTACAAGGCAGCATTCAATCTCAAAATAATCTGGAAGATAGAATTAGGAACACATTTTGAAGTCTAGGTAAGGCTCGGACAATTCATGTAAAGTATTTGTTTTGGTAAACTTTGGACTTCACACAGTTTTCCCAAAGTGTGAAGTGAAAAAACCTCTGGTGGAATGTTTGATAACTTCAGTTCATATCCAGATAGGCATTTTTAATAGATATTTTAAAAGAGAGAGAGAAAAAATATATATATATGTGTGTGTGTATATATATATATATATTTAACTAGTGAATAAAACACATAGTTTTGCAGATATAATTGCTTAACACAAGGCTATATTGATAATCTTAAAAAATTTTCTTGAGAAATAATTTTAGAAGTGATTCTTAAATGTCACAAAACTCATGATGGTGGCGTGCAGTGTAGGGGAGGTAGAAGTTTACCTCTGCCTCCATAGAGTCTCATGCTGGGCTTGAGAATTAAACTGATTTAAAACAGATTAACAGGAGAAGAGTATACAGATTTTTTTTTACACATATATGGGATTTCCCTATAGGAAATGAAGACCCAAAGAAGTGGCAAAACCTAAGTGCTTATACATTAGGTAGAACAAAGAGAAGAGATGCAGTCGTGGAAAAGTAACTATGATATATAAGGAAACTAAAGGATAAGATAAGAGTTATTTTAACAAGGTCTGTTTATACAAAATTCCCTCGGTCTTGAATTCTTGTCTCTGGTGATAAGAATGTTTCTTTCTGCTAGTGTAGGGAGAGA
>VSMD01079542.1:0-25679 GCA_008750895.1 Mirza zaza | reverse complement strand
CCTAGCTCACAGCAACCTCAAACTCCTGAGCTCGAGCAATCCTGCTGCCTCAGCCTCCCGAGTAGCTGGGACTACAGGCATGCGCCACCATGCCCGGCTAATTTCTTTTTTATATATATATATTAGTTGGCCAATTAATTTCTTTCTATTTTTATTGTAGAGATGGGGTCTCGCTCAGGCTGGTTTCGAACTCCTGACCTTGAGCAATCCGCCCGCCTCGGCCTCCCAGAGTGCTAGGATTACAGGCGTGAGCCACCGCGCCCGGCCCACGTTTTGCACTTTTAATAATCATACTAAAAAATAACTAAGCTGGGCCACAGAGACAGGGGTTTGGGAAAAGTCCTTCTCCATACCCGGGGGAAAACGAAGTTCATTGTTTAAAGCCCATCTGGGGTATCAGTCAACTATGAGCTAGGTAAGCAAGTCAATTTCGCTGATCCACATTGAACGGAATTGTGCAGAAATTGAGGAAAATCATATAGCTTAGATACTCTGAAGCAGCTATGTGAAGAGTAATGGTACCCTCAGGGTTTTTCATTAATGGTCGTATTTTCCCTAATCTGATGTTGATAAGATGTGCTCGTGATTCTCCACTTGCTGTTCATTATAATTACCTGGGAAGTTCCTACAAAATACTGATCTCTGGACCTGTCCTCCAAAGATCCTAATTTCTTAGCATGCAGTGAAGCCCTATTATTGGGATGTTTTAAAAAGCTGCTCATATAGGTCTAATTTGCAACCAGAGTTGAGAACCGCAGACCTAGAGAATTAGTCTTTGTTATGATTCATCTTTGTGCGTTTTGATTTTTTTCCCTGTTCAAGTTCATTGAAGAAGCATAGTGGACATAAAATTAAAAGTTCTACAATCACCTCTCATCTACTGTCCTAGTAGATTCACCAGTTAGGTTCTTCGGTTCCAAGCACCTAACCCCATGTGAGTTACGTAAAAAGGAGGAGCGATTTATTAGAAGAATGTGGGATATTCCATAAAGCTGAAGACAGTGTGCTATCCAGTAGAAATGGGAACATGGAGCACTGAAAATGGTTATTTGTCGAAAGAACACTTTTGGTGAGGTATATCTTATAAGACTTGTGTAGCATGCATCACAATTTGAAAAGACATGCAGTATATCTTTGCTACTAGATGTATGTTGCATGCACTGGCAGCATCAAAATGCAGAAATCCAAGCCCACCTCTGATATGCTCTGATGATGATTATTTCACTGTATATTCTGTATTGAGAACATGGATGTTCAGTCGAATACACCAAAGGAGAGCCTACTACCTACTATTTAGAGCATTGCTTCTCAAATTGTTTACCAGACATTGAACGTTCAAATGCAGATTCCTGGAGCCCAACCTATATCTACTGACATCATTTCTGAGAGTCCAGGACTCTGAATTTCATACAAGGCACCTACACAATTAGCATAGCTAATAATGTTTGGGAACCACAATTCAAAGGAAGACAATTGTGAAATCTATTGTAGAAGGCATTCTTTTATAGGTTGAATACAACACTCAACACTACAGACACCATCCTGGTGATCTTGTGTGTAAATTTGCAAGTTTAATTGATTTATGCTTCATTAATACATTTATTTATTCAAGCTTTTTAGAGTGTCTTCTATGTGTAAGACTCTGCTTAGGTACTGGGCAATTTATGATAAGCTTTTGTCTAAGAATGCTCAGTCTGTTGGATAGAACACAGGTTATAGTTCAGCTTGATGACAGTCAAGTTACATAACGTAAAATAGTTTCTGAGAGCCAAGAAGAAGACATCCCTAGCTATGGTTGTGAATAGGGTCTCCCAGCAAGGAAGAGACCAAATCTATTTTTTAGATGATACAAGCAAAGTAGTTAGATCACCTTAATAAACTCTGCTAGATTATGTATTTCTGGACACATTATTTTTTAATGATTTGCTGGTACTTTAGTTATTATTTTCACGCTATTATATGTATTTTCTCTCTCTACCCAAGTAGATGAATGGCCCTTAAATTGGCCAATCCTCTGTTTCCCTTGCATGTTTTCAGTGGCAATTAGGCAAGGTATATAGATGCACTCATGGCCAGATGTAAGAATATACTCTTCTGACAGGCACTGGAGCGCTTCCATCTTAATGGAGCAGAACTATGGATTTGAACTCATCTTCCTCCCACGCCAGCACCCCAGGGTGGGCATAGGTGTGACTTGCTCGTGATTGTCCACTTGGCACGTCGTGGAGAAGGTTAAGTGAATGAACTTTCAGTTATACTAGACTTGGAGTGATGGAAGTGCCTTCCTTACCTATAAAAGGTCACTGTCATGGTCATCGCTAGAAGACTGAGACACTGAACAGCTAGAAGCTGTGGTGCATAATTCTCCCGTCTCAGTTCTGCACAGGACTGACTCCCTTGGGGGAAGAATATTTCTGATGAACGAACTCAAGAGGTGAATCTTGTCTAGAAAATCTTAGAGCAAACCTTGGCTTAAAAGATGTTAAGACAAAGTATGTTTTCATTGTACAGTTTTTTAAAATCTTTTTTCCTTTTTTTTTTTTTTTTGAGACAGAGTTCTCACTCTATTGCCCAGGCTAGAGTGCCGTGGCGTCAGCCTAGCTCACAGCGACCTCCAACTCCTGGGCTCAGGCCATCCTCCTGCCTCAGCCTCCCGAGTAGCTGGGACTACAGGCATGTGCCACCACGCCCGGCTAATTTTTTCTATATATGTTTTTAGTTGGCCAATTAATTTCTTCTATTTTTAGTAGAGATGGGGTCTTGCTCTTGCTCAGGCTGGTTTTGAACTCCTGACCTGGAGCGATTTGCCCGCCTTGGCCTCCTAGAGTGCTAGGATTACAGGCGTGAGCCACAGCACCCTGCCTCTTTTTTCCTTTTTAACATGGTTAGCGATTACTATATATGGATCAATTATTAATGATCTTGTATGTAAATTGGGAGTTTTAATATAGGCATGCATTATTTATTTGCTTACTCATCTAATCTTTTTTGAATGTCTACTCTGTGCAAGAGTATGCTTAGGTCCTAGGCAATTCATGATACGATAAAATATAGGCGATATCATACAGTGTTTCTAAGGCACTTAACACTGCTTAGCACTTGGTGTGATGGTTTTACCTACTGCATTATCACACTAAGTGGCTTTTTCACATATAAATAAATTACACACAGTATGAACCACACAGTCAACAAAATATAATGTGATATAAAAGAAAACAATAAGAAAGACATACAAAAAAATATGCACTATATGGATATTTCATTGACCACTGGTCCCAGCTCAGAGAGCTTCAATCTCTCTACTTCTGTAGCAGCCAGGACCGACTGACTCACTGGGCTCAGGAAGCCACCTGCATTCAGTCCATAATACTCTAGGAGCCCAAGAAAATGCTTTAATTTCTTTTAAAATTGGAGGAGGAAAAAAAAACAATCCTGATCTTTTCGATGGAAGAACATGTTTGAATATATAACATTGATGTGTTCATCTTTATATCTACGCAGCTGTAAGTGAATTGTAAGGGCGGTTGTAAAATACAGTATTTTTTTTGGTTTTGGTTTTTTTTTTTTTTTTTTTTTGAGACAGAGTCTTACTTTGTCGCCCAGGCTAGAGTGCCGTGGCATCAGCCTAGCTCACAGCAACCTCCAACTCCTGGGCTCAGGCCATCCTCCTGCCTCAGCCTCCCCAGTAGCTGGGACTACAGGCATGTGCCACCATGCCCGGATAAATTTTTCTATATATTTTTAGTTGGCCAATTAATTTCTTTCTATTTTTAGTAGAGACGGGGGTCTCGCTCTTGCTCTGGCTGGTCTCGAACTCCTAACCTTGAGTGATCCTCCCACCTCGGCCTTCCAGAGTGCTAGGATGACAGGCGTGAGCCACTGTGCCTGGCCTAAAATGCAGTTCTTAATATTCCTTATGGAAGCAGAGGCCTGTGAAAGCAAACATGCCTGGGGCCTGTGAGGGTCATCGTGCAGCCCATAGCAGCAGAAACGGGGGACTTCTTCCTTGTCCCTGGTGCACAGGGACAAAGGGAAACTTCCCCTTAGCCCTCTAAAGTTCCCCTGGAAAAGGAACTGACAAAAGGCAGATCAATAGGCGAAAAGGCATATAAATTTATTAATGTGCATGTGTGTGGGGGGGAATCACAGAGTGATTATCCAATAAGCCTTAGATACGTTTTGCATAGAGGAAGAGGGGGATGGCAGAAATGGAGGCAATCCCTTCCGGGTCAGAGGGCAGTAAACCCTTAGGGAGACTGAACCAGCATGGCGGGGAGGCGGAAGTCGAGCTGTACATGAGCCACAGTTGTCTCGTTCCGCTCGCAAAGTCTCCCAGGTCGTCTTTTTGGAGCTGCCTTCCCAACGAGAATAGATGAAAAGTCTCCTGGGCAGAGTGCCGACTAATCCCAGTGTGCGGCCTTCTCTGGAGGCCCATCTTCCCTGGTCAGTGCATGAGATCCCTGGGGAGTGAGGTCTAGAGACAGCTCCATTTCTTTTGCGAAGAAGCCTGTTCCAGGAAGACGGGAAAGATCAGAGGGAGACCTTGGTCCTGAGGCCCCTTTCAGTTTTCAAAAGCACCCAGCAGCGTGTGCCCAAGGACTCAAGGCATCCTGCTCTGTGCCCCCAGCCCTACCCAACTGGGTGTCTTGGGGTCGCCTCTCCTTTTCTTGGCATGTGCATTTCCTTCTGAGGGATTGTGGTTTAGTCCCCCACCCCGGGGCTGCTGTGACAAAGCACCGTGAAACTGGGTGGCTTGCGACCACGGAAATCTATCCGTTACCATCCGTGCGGGAGGACAGAGGTCCAGACTCCAGGAGTAAACGGTGCTGGTTCTTTCCCGGGGAGAGTCGGGGTCTGGTGACGGCCGAGAGCTCTGGCCGTCCTTGGCTCGAAGCTGTGGGTCACTTCCGTCTCCCCCTCTGTCATCACGAGGTGCTGTCACCCCTGTGTCTCCCTCCAGATTTCCCTCTTCTTAGAGGGACGAGTCATGCTGGGTTAGGGTCCCTGCTAACGATCTGGTCACCTACGGCAAGACCCTGTTTCCAAATAAGGTCACAGTCACAGGTCCTAGAGTGGGGGTCCTCAAACTTTTTAAACAGGGGGCCAGTTCACTGTCCCTCAGACCGTTGGAGAGTGCACACTGTGGGCCTGGGACGAGTCGGCTGCTAAGCAGGACAGGGAGCCTCGGAAAAAACACACGGCGGGCCGGATGAATGTGCTTGGTGGCCTGCATGTGGCCCGAGGGCCGAAGTTTGAGGACGCCTGTCCTAGAGGTTAGGATTTCAACATCGCTTTTCATGGGGGTGAAAAAATAACTCGCAACAGATTGTTTACATGGGGGAATCAGAAGGGGACCAGACAAACTATGGTGGCCTGGGTAGTGTCACTGCTGAGGGGAGACGATGAGGGACATGCTAATGAAAGTGGCAAGAGGCCCATCCTGTTCTCTGTCTCCAGGTAGGTTCCAAGACCTCCCAGCAAGGCAGGTGCAAACCGGGGTTGCAAGCGCCTTCCTTTGCAGCACAACTTGTCCCAGTGTCTCCAGAAACTTCCCTGCATCCATCTCTTTTCAATTCCAGAGAAATCTTACCTCCCTGGCTCCTGGTTCTTTCTGGGTGGTCTTGCCTCCAATCCTCTTTTCATCTTATTTACAGCAGACCTATTTCACTCACAGCGGCCTGAATCTTTAGTGATGGAAAAACTAGTTTCCTCTTATCTAGGTCAGGGAAGGCTTACTGTTTGAACCCTCTCCGCGAGGGAGGGGAGGGAGGGGCGGTGCATGCCATCCTGCTGTGCATGCAGCTGAGGAAAGGAAACCAAGCCAAGCCCCATCAAACCAAACCCAATCCCTGCATTTCCAAAGCAAAGCCAACTGATTTCGTTCCTGCAGACATCAGCACCATTAGACATAGGGGAAAAAAATGTTAATTTTTCCCAAGATGAAAAATGGTAGACAGAGAAGGAGGTGGTGTTTGCACTGGGCCTTCGAGAACAAATGGGAGATTGCTGGGCACAGAGCGGTAGCTATTAGGGAAGTAGGTGGTGAGAGCCTCCTAGACTAATACCACAGCATGCGCCAGGGCTCCCAGGGTAACGATGCAGGACTTGTTCACAGAATAACAATCCAATGTGGCCGGGCGCCGTGGCTCACGCCTGTCATCCTAGCACTCTGGGAGGCCGAGGCGGGAGGATCACTCAAGGAGTTCGAGACCAGCCTGAGCAAAGAGCAAGACCTGTCTCTACTACAAATAGAAAGAAATTAATTGGACAGCTAACAATATACAGAAAAAATGAGCCGGGCATGGTGGCGCATGCCTGTAGTCCCAGCTACTCGGGAGGCTGAGGCAGGAGGATCCTTGAGCCCAGGAGTTGGAGGTTGCTGTGAGCTAGGCTGACACCACGGTACTCACTGTAGCCTGGGCAACAAAGCGGGACTCTGTCTGAAAAAAAAAAAAGAGCAGAACTATGGGTGTGCTCCTCTGCCCTTTCTCTTTTTCTTGCGTCTTTTCTGGTATCTTCTGTCGATGGCCTTCGGACACCCGTGTGTTCGGCTCTGCCTACATTTCCTTCTAACATTGGCCTCTTTCGATTTTTCTGAAGGCTCATCACCTGACAAACACGTTGTTAGAGGGGATTAGCAAGGGACCACTGTTGAAAGCATGGCACTGGCAGCGTCTTTATTCAAAAGGCAAATCTCAGCTTGCATGGGGACCCACCACCTGGTGACAGGTAGTAGGAGTCTTCGCCACTGGAAGCCGTGCGTCCATGTATTCATAGCCTTTATCTCTCATGACACCTACCTTGCAAAGCCTTACGTGGCTAATACATAAGAGGATGCAGCGAGGTGACTCCCTGTGACTGTTTGTCATCCAACACCCCTGACGGTGACTCAGTTGCAGCTTCTGTGGACCAATCAGCTGCCTGACATCCTAAGCGACGGGGGAGGAGGCAGAAGCAGTGGCTTGTGGGAGAGTTGTATCCGTCATGGAGAGAGCATGGTGGCACCTGACATAACCCGGTGATTTGGGGACCGTGACTCACGTGGCCTCGCTGTCTGAGACAAATTGGATAGCACCTGAGGCTTTCGCCACGGTTGCTCGCTGTCACTCCCACCTGCAGGTTTCCCAGCACCCTCTGGCCACCAACGCCAGTAGCAACAACACAACGCTCAACACACCTATCTGTGCCATTCCGAAGCTTATGAATAGCTTTGCTCTCCACATTGGATGGAGAATGACTGGACCCCAAATAAATTGACTCTCTGAGCTGACCTTCCCTTACTCTTGCTTTTATAAATGCCCTGGAACAACATGACTGGTAGTTGTGAAAATTCAGGGCTTTTCCGTCCCTGAGAGTTTTCTCTGCTATGATTTTGAAAAGGGATTTAAATTTTGCCTCTTTCATAAAGCACTCGGGAATACTTATCATCATGGCACAGATATAAAAGAGAAACATCTCCCTGGAAACTCAGGGAAGGGGGAAGAATGCTCATTTATGAAAACGCACGCCCGAAATGTATGCCCATGTAAGATTAATCACCGGTGGTGCCAACTCAGTTTTTTTTTCCCCCAGTAAGTTCTCTCCTACTCTCACTCAGCTCATGTAATGGCTGATGATAAAAGCACTACTGGTGGGCCACTTCTCCCCGACTGTATCACAACAGAAAATATGGGCTTTGAGTGCAGTCACCCTGGATTGGATTCCAAAGCTACCCGAATTACTGTATTTGACTCCAGTCCACCTCTCCAATTGATTTCCTTCTGCTCCATTACCCAGTTCCTAGGGCTGCCAATCAAGTGGTCTTCCCCCAACATCTCTTCAGCTTTCAAAACTTCAGTTGCTATCTTCTCTCCCTAACACGCCCTCCCAACAAGATCTGTAGATCACCTAGCCTTCAAGGATCAGCAGAAATGTCACCTATTACTTGAAGCCTGACTATCATCTTCTTGTGGCAAGCCTTTAATCTGCGGAGATCACAGTGCCGGCGTTCAGCCCCTGTTTGCCTAGACACCCACTTCCTGCCTTCAACCTCTTTCGTATTGTTGGCTGCCACCGGGGACCACACCCCACTGGCCAACAGGATTAATCCAGCTCACAGACATTTTAAGGCATCCCCTGCAGTGTTTTTAAATTAGGTTATCTTAGAACCTGGATGTCTAGATCTTTGACAGATGACAACAGGGACTGTGTTTCCCTGAAAATAAGCCCTACCCATAAAATAAGCCCTAGCAGGGTTTTTAAGCATGTGTGCCATAGAAGCCCTGCCCCGAAAATCAGCCCTGGTGCCGGGCGTGGCTGCGCAGCGCGTCTGCACGACCCATGCGTGTTGTCGAGGAGCGGGAAAGAACACGAGCAGCCCTTCTCATCCGCCCCGTGACAGCTCCAGTGCTCGACAGGAGAGATCGGGGCCGATGGTTCTAAAGGAAATAGAGTCGCAAGACATTCAGGTTGGGATTCGGGGTCTGGAGAGCGAGGATGATGTTCCAGAAGAAGACGACTTCACTCTATTTGAATCCATGTAGATGGTTGTACCGTACTGAAAAACAATAACACATCCCCTGAAAATAAGCCCTAGGTATCTTCTTGAAGAAAAATAAATATAAGACCCTGTCTGATTTTCGGGGAAACACAGTAGCAACATGGCACCTGTGTTCAAAGTGGCAGCGGCTGACCAGATCTGAGTGACAGCCAGCTCTGTGCATAGACAATTAGTCTCCGGCTTGCCAACGATCCTGCCATTCCGTTTGATCACATCCAACCAGCTTTACTCATTTATGTTATTTCATTACCGTCTCTCTGAAGGCACTGCGATCGCCTGCAAATTAGCCTTTATTCCTTTTCTGCGTTTCTTTGATTTAGTAGTTTTACCTCACTACTGCTCACTCTCCACATGCAAGCTGGAAAAAGGAGAACAAGAAAGGCAAAAGCTCTACTAGAGATTCTTAATCACTCCTTTGGTTAAAACTACCAAGAGACATTCCACTGAATTTAGAGAAATTGCATGTTCCTATGGTAGCCTCCCTCCCCTGACCTGTCTCTCCCAGTTACTCCTGTGTTTCAACCATCACTCTTTTTTCTCTCCCTTGAAACACTCCAAGTTTTTCACTCCTTGGTCATTTTTTTTTTCTTAGACATTTGTTTTTCTTCCAGATCTTTACATGGCTGTTTCCTTCTATCATTTAGGTCTTATTTGACTACCCCTTATAAAGTCCCACTTTTTTTTTATTTTGACCCGCTATCCTATCTCATTTGCTTTTGCTGCTTTTCTAACATGAGCCTGTTTATATGTGGAATACCTGCTGTTCCTGTTTCCTTCCACTAGAGAGGAAGCTCCAGGATGCAGGAACTTGTCTGTCTTTTTCACCCCTGTTTCCCAGTCCCTGGCACAGGGCGGACCAAATGTAGGTGATTAGCAATTACACGGCCAGGCGCGGTGGCCCACGCCTGTAATCCTAGCACTCTGGGAGGCCGAGGTGGGAGGATCGTTTGAGCTCAGGAGTTCAAGACCAGCCTGAGCAAGAGTGAGACCCCGTCTCTGTCAAAAAATAGAAAAAAAATAGCTGGGCATGGTGGCACATGCCTGTAGTCCCAGCTACTCAGGAGGCTGAGGCAGGAGGATCGCTTGAGCCCAGGAGTTTGAGGTTGCTGTGAGCTAGGCTGACTCCATGGCACTCACTCTAGCCTGGGCAACAGAGTGAGACTCTGCCCCCCAAAAAAAACAAAAACAAAAACAAACAAACAAACAAAAATACCAACAAGAAACCAATTATAAAATCAGCTTACTAAATATGTGCCTGGCTCATAATGCCATATAACAGTTATTTATGCTTTTTCTGCCCAATGAGTTTGTAAGCATCTTGTAGGTGAACACCTGGCTTTGCATATTTAAAAAAATAATTTGAAAGTACAAAGCAGTGAGCTATTTATGGATGTTCAATGGAGATTTGACAATATGTTTATTGAATGATTCATAAGTAGATTTAAAAGGCTAGGATGAGGGAATCTGTTATATTAGTATTAAAACTTTTAGATGATAATAACCTTGGCCCCAAAATATCAAATCCAGACTTCCCCTTCTAGACAAGATGGAGTAACAGATACCAAATTCATCCTCTTGCCTGAAACCACTATATATATATACACACATATATATGTATATATATATATATACACACACATGTATATATACATACATTTACAGAACAGTGGTTTTCAATACACTTGATATCGGACAACTGAGGACAGAGATTCCTGAGGGATGGAGAAAACAAAGTGTGATCCCTATAATTTTGTCAGTGTACTACACAAATAAATGGATAAAAAATGCTCAATGTGATGAGACACTAGGGAAATACTAATTGAAACAATCCCAAAATACTGCCATACACACCTGTTAGAATCACTACAACAAAAAGACTGACCACACAAAACGCTTACACTGACACACACGCGCACACACACACACACACACACAAATAGTGGGATCTAATGGAAATGTATAATGATGCAACCACTTTGGAAAACAGTCTGACAGTTTCTTAAAAGTCAGATAGGAGAAATTGGAACCCTTGTGCATTGCTGCTGGGTATGTCAAATGGCGCAGCTGCTGTGGAGAATGGCATGGGAGTTCTTCAAAAAAGTTAAATATACTTAAGCCTGTAATCCTAGCACTCTGGGAGGCCGAGGCGGGCGGATCGCTCAAGGTCAGGAGTTCGAAACCAGCCTGAGCAAGAGCGAGACCCTGTCTCTACTAAAAATAGAAAGAAATTAATTGGACAACTAAAAATACATAGAAAAAATTTGCTGGGAATAGTGGCACATGCCTGTAGTCCCAGCTACTCGGGAGGCTGAGGCAGGAGGATTGCTTGAGCCCAGGAATTGGAGGTTGCTGTGAGCTAGGCTGATGCCGAGGCACTCTAGCCTGAGCAACAGAGTGAGATTGTCTCAAAAAAAAAAAAGTTAAATATAAAAATATCACATTATCCAGCAATTCCACTTCTGTGGATATACCCCAAAGAAGTGAAAGAAGGGACTCGAACAGATCTTTGTACACCCATGTTGAGAGCAGCAGTATTCATAATAGTGAAAAAGATGGAAACAACCCAAAGATTGACTGATAGACAGATAAACACAATGTGGTATATCCACACCATGAAATGTTATTCAGCCTTAAAAAAAGAGTGAAATCGTGACACAAGCTAAAACATAGATGCACCCTGACGCACTTTGCTAAATGAAAGAAGCCAGACATTATATGACAGATATTGCATGATTCCACTTAATGAAGTACCTAGAGTAGTCAAATGCATAGTGACAGACAGTAAAATGTTGGTTGCTAGGGGTGAGTGTGAGAAGAGAGGAAAGAAGAGTTTTTTGTTTTGTTTTTGTTTTTAATGTCTACATAGTTTCACTTTGGAAAGATTAAAGAAAGATTAAAAAGCTCTGTGGTGATGTTTGTACAACAGTGTGAATGTGCTTAATACCACTTAATACACTTAAAAATGGTTAAAATGATACATTTTATATGCTATGTATATTTTGCTACAATAAAAGAGTGAGACATTCACCTACATTCCTCTCCTCAGTTTTTATGCAAGAGAAAAGTAAGCATACATCTATATAAAAACTTGCACGTGAATGTTCATAGCAGTTTTGCTTGCAATAGCCCAAAGCTGGGGCCAATAGAAATATCCCCCAAGGAGTGAAGAATAAACAAATTGTGATATATCTGTACAATAAAATAATGCCCAGCAGTGATGTAGAATGGACTGCTAAGGCACACATCAATATCGAGGGAAAGCAAAATAATTATGCTGAACGAAAGAAGACAGATGAAAAAGGAGTACATTTTACCGTGCCATTTGTAGATAACATTAGAAAATGCAATCTCATCTGTAGTGATGCAAAACAAATCATTGGTGGCCTGCAGGTTTGTATGCATGTGTCAGCAGTTTGCAACAAAACAAGGTAGGGTGGAAGGATTCCAAAGAACCACTAGGAAAGTTTGGGGGTGATGGATATGTTCACTATCTTGATTTTCATGATTTTCTAACAGGTACATACTTATGTCAAGACTCATCAAATGGAACACTTTAAGTATGTGAAGCTTGCTGTATTTCGATTTTGCCTCAGCAAAGGGTGTTAGAAACTAGTAAGTCTAATGCAATACCAATGCAACAATGTCCATACGCCCAGGCTGGCCTTCTGATCCAAAAGCCACCACTATTTATGGAAGACAGGAGCCACGACTTGGCTCATACTCACAGTTGTTGCATCCAACGAATCCTGGGAAACATTGACTTCAGGAGCTGGAATGTATTTGGTGCCCATGCACCTTAATGAAAATGAACGATAACGATTTGGAATTTAATGGATTCCTCGCTGTCTTATTGAAATTTAATAGAAAATTATAGAGTATAATTTGAAATCAATTTAAATTATCCAAATGAATAATTAATATGCCTGTCATAAAATTGTCTAGCATCTATTATTTAAAGGCAAATGATTCGGAATGAGGTTTACCAAAAACTCTGGCTCTCTTGAAGCAGAGAGATGTTAAACCCATCCTCATCCCTTGGTCCTCTGTGAACAATTCTCGGAACAGAAGAAAGAATAGAATAGTCACTATTTGTATTGCAAAAATATGTTTGTAGCAAGAAATACCTTATTTTGTTTGACATTTATGTATAGTGTATGCCAAGACACTATCACAGTATTCCTTAGGTAGCAAAAAAAAAAAAAAAAAAAAAAAAAAAAGGGTGAAGCAAATAGCACTGTCCTCATTTTACAGATGTAAAGCTTTCAATTAAACTTAGGATAAAATCCAATCACTTCATCCCATTGCCTTTCTCCTTGTGTTTTACATGCTGGTATGTTTGCTTTTTTTAGCTTCCATCAAAACGCTAAGTCCTTTCACACCTAATATTCCCTTTGGATGCTCTTTTGTCTGCCTAGAACTCATTTCCCTGGATTTAGTATGGGTGCTGCCTTCTTGTCCTCAGTGACTGTCCTTGAATCCCATTACAATACGGACTCCAAATACTTCTTCATAAGAATGTCACTCCAAATACGTCCCTTCGTAGAACCTGATGTTGCCAATATTGCGTGTTCATGATGCATTGTTGTGTTAATAGCACCGCTTCGACATGTGATCTTCTTTGTTTTTAATTTCTGTCTCCCATATAGATGGCATGCACTGATTCCATTTTGTGCCCTAATTTATCTTGAGTATGTAGCACAAGGCCAGACCCAAATAGGCATGTAGTAAACAGATGGTAAGAATAAACAAGTCAATCAAACTGAGACAGAGAGTTTAGTGACTTGGCCAAGGAAACTCAGCTAAGCATGCGAACATCATCTTCTGACCTGTACCCTACCCATTAACCTACCTGTCCTCTAACATTGATCATGCGTTAAGGGAAATGGTAACCACTGCTTCTATGTCTAAGGGAAGGATTTGTAGATTAATATTGCATTGGAAGTGCCTGATCTCCTAAAATATGTAAAAGACATCTCACATAGATGTCAGCTGCTATGGTAGTTAATTTGGTAAGCCAGCTTGGGGAACAATATGTTCTTGTACTTTAAATGTTGATTTTACTGTCTGAAATGTATATAGGCCTTCTGCCGGAGAGGAATGTAGAACCTATACTTTATCCCCAAATGCGTGACTGATTAAGTAGCTGTGGGAAAATGTGGCTCTCAGCCCAAACTGTTCTTATATACTCTGAAATGTATCCCTGTGAGTTCTTTGGTTGGATGTGAATGGTATAGGTAGCCAACTTTATATATATTTAACTGCAATTTTATAAGGTTGTGTGAGGATTAAAGGAAATAATAGATACAAAGCACTTAGAATAGAACCTAATAAATGGTCCATAAATGTTAGTTGTTATTGCTCTCATGCTTAGGAGAAAATCATTCGGAAGTACACTTGGAGACAGATTCTCTCTCCTTCATATCAAGTGAGCATTATTTCCCCAACCATGTTTTCGATCAAATTCCTTAGAATATTTTTTAATAGGGGCTAATTGATCTTTAGGGTCTCAAACTGTTTGCTCAAGGACACTATTGCATGAGTTGTTAGTAGGAAGTGACTAGTATACACACAATGAAAACACAAAAATGATAACATGATTCACTCATAATCAGACCGTAGGTTCTAATTATGGTTCAGAATCTACGGTCTGATTATGAGTGAATCAGATCCTTTGAAAACCTTCTAGTTCTAGTTCATTCTCTAATTTTGCAAATAAGACAATTAGAACATGTTCTTTGCAAGTGCATGGAACGTATTCAAAGGTACAAAATGAGTCAGAGGAAGAACTTGAAATAAAATCTAGACTTCTGTTCTCCTATCTCAGGGGTCTTCCCAATGTCCTGTAACTTAATTCTATGCTGTATTGATTTTCAAGGACCACCAGAAAAAAGTCACTAGAGTGGAACTGTATTTCCTCACTGTCATCAAGGCTAGAAGACTGAAATCAAGGTGTAAGCACAGGTGGGTCCTTCTGGAAGCTGACAGGGAAAATCTATTCCATGCCACTGTCCTAGCTTCAGGTGGTTGCCAACCATTCTTGACCTTCCTTGAGTTGGGGACACATCACAGCATTCTCTCCCTCTGTCTTCATATCAGCTTTTCTCCTCTGTGTCTCTCCTTTTATAAGGACAGTAGACATTGGGCTTGAGGTCCACTCTAATGTAGTATGACCCCATTTTAACTATTTACAAAAACTCAATTTCCAATAAGATGACACTCTGAGGTTCCGGGTGAACATGAGTTTTGGGGTGCATGCTATTCAACTCACAACATAGAGCAGATCATTTTTGACTTATCAAAATATGAAATGAAAAACTTAAAGTCAAGCTTTCTCTATTTTTATCGTTTAGGGGTAAACATTAAAAGCAATGTCATTGATGAAATCACTTCCAATATGTAACTGTAACACTGTAGCTGCTCGCATGCTAAACACAAACATTCTTGGGTTCATACTTGCTTGAAATCTACTCTCTTGCCAGGCTACCCATACACAAAATGTCTCTGTAACATGTTTTCCCCTAACGCTGTACCTGGCCTCCTTGTAGTCAAAGTTAGCTTTGCCCACTTTTCCAAGTCTCTTAGTTTTCTTCCTCGACGCCCAAGAAACAGGAAGCAGAGTGGGGTGACCAACCATCCCGGTTTTCCCTGGATGCCTCGAGTTCTGCATTCAGAGACCCACATCTTGGGAAACCCCTCAATCCTAGGCAAAGTGGGATCATTGGTCACCCTTGCAAAGGGTCTCAGGGGCTAGTGACTCAAGGGGGTGACAGTGAAGACAACTAAGCAGCATTCATTGGCTAATTCGTTATATTCCTGGGATTTTATCCTTCTGGGAATTTCCTTACTTTGCAGGTAAAATAGAACATTGATCAAAATATTGAAGTGCAGTTATCTGCAGCTATGCTTGGGCACCATTTTTAGGTCCTATGGTTTAAATCTTTCACCTAATGGTCTTCGTGGATTTGATTACACGCGCCTTGTTGAGCTAAAGAATCATGCAATACGATGTAGGAACATGCCGAGGGTAGGCTAAGGGAAGAAATTTTCCTCTGGGTAAGTTTATACCAGGTTCCTTAAATGATCTCATTTCATCATTGATCGTTTCTTCCTAAATTGGTCTCATTACTGAAATCACTTGGGAAACATTAAAAAAAAAAAAAAAAAAAAAAAGGAAAAGATTTTCTGATATTATCTCCAGACATTTACTAGGTCTCTGATGGGGACTAAAAATCTGTGTTCTTTAGGCGATTCTGATAACCAACCAACTTTGGGAAGACAAGCGTGAAACTACTGAAATATGTGGCCTGAGTTTGAACTATCAAAAAAAAAAACACCCCCCAAAGCATTGTTGCCGCCCAACCAGGTTCATTTTCCCACTGCCCAAGAGGAAGCCAGTACCCTGAGTCACCAGGGTTTACAGCAGAGAAAGTTTATTCCACAGAGCACTAAGTGGGGAGATGGGGGAATTTCTCAAATCCACTTTCCTGAGGATTTGTGAGCCAGGGTGGTTTGATTTTATTTTATTTTTTACCATGCCTGGCTAATGTTTTTTCCATTTTTTTTTATTTCAGCATCTTATGGGGGTACAAATGTTAAGGTTACAAATATTGCCTTTGCTCCTCCTCCCCCTCGAGTCAGAGCCTCAAGCGTCACCATTCCCCAAATGTTGCACATCTCACTCATTGTGTTTGTATGTACCCGTCCCCTCCCCCCCTCCCACCTGCCCGACGCCCGATAAATGTTATTCCTCTATGTCCACTTAGGTGTTGATCCGTTGATACCAATTTGCTGGAGTACTATTTGGCTTTAAGAAACAACGGTGATCTAGCACCTCTTGTAGTTTCCTGGATAGAGCTGGAACCCATCCTACTAAGTGAAGTCTCCCAAGAATGGAAAAACAGACAGGGTGGTTTTTAAAGACAGTTTGCCATAGGCAATTGAGTCTGCTAATTGGCTGTGTTTGGGGCAGAGCCATAGGGTTGTAGGGATTGTCGTCTTTGCTGACCAGGTTCTTGGGTGTGGGGGGGGGGTCACAAGATCAGTGGAGTCTCAGTTCTTCAGTATGGGCTGCTGGTCTGGCTGGGTCAGCCCTTTCACTGGATGTGGGACCTGGAAGATATCTCAGGACCTACCCCCTAGGTTTCAAGAAGGTGACGTTATCTATGGAGCAAGCTAAGAATCTCTATGACCACCAGCTAGGTGGCTCCAGAGTGGCAATGACAGAGAAGCAAATGGAGGGATAGTGGCTAGTTATCATTATTTTTAGCTAAGCCTGTGTCTTATTTTTTAGCTAGGGGCTTACCGCAGTTCTCGCCTTGCCACCCCTCTTATTAATTTGCAAGGGTGGTTTTAGCATTTCCTGGGCAAATCACTCCCACCAATAGAAGCCTTGTTGCGTGATTCACAGCTACCCTAGAATAAAACAATTTCCATGTACAGATTATACTCACATTCAGACTTCAGTGTTGCCACTTCTTCCTGACTTTAGTCGTTCATAGCATTTGAGAGCTGGGCTCTCTTCTCAGCTCTGGAAAGCATATATACACGCAGGAACCCAGAATAGATATTTGTGACCAAGTGCTGGAAGGCCAAGCGAGCTGTGTGTAGGAGCCAGAGCCCAAAGCAATCGAAAGAGACCGGCTGAGTCCGTTTGAGCTGGACACGGCTGGAATCGGTGTCCCTTTCCTGTCCTGCCAGGCTCCCCTGGGGTCCGGAGGGAAAGTGTTTTGGGGCAGCGTGGAGGTGTGGAGAAAGATCTGTCAGGCCTGCAGAAAGAGAAGGGCTCTGGAGAAAAGAGAAAGATCCAGAGGAAAAAGGCCTGGATAAGCCCGATGGCTGGTACAGAGAATATGCTTCAAGGGAGCCAATGTTTGCTTGGTCCATGGTGGGGGCTGTGGATTCAGGGCCGGGGACAGGTGGAGCTTGGCATCTTGGCACTGGCTGCCTCTTTGGGTCTCAACTCGTTCTCCCGGTGGTAAGAATGAGAGAGCTACTTCTCGATTAAAAAAAAAGAAATCCTTTGTTGAGGTCAGAGATGTGTAGTGCCTGGGACGCCAGTGCTCTCTGATTTACTGAAATGGCCACAGCAAAAAATGGAAGCTAAGGTATCTCCATATTGCTTTCCACAGAGGTTGAGCTACTAGTGTGCAGTCCCACCAGCAGTGTAGGAGTGCTCCCATGTGGAAACAACCCAAGTGCCCATCAATTCATGAGTGGATTAATAAAATGTGGTATATGTACCATGGAGTACTATTCAGCTCTAAGAAACAACGGTTGTCTAGCACCTCTTGTATATTCCTGGGTAGAGCTGGAGCCCACTCTACTAAGTGAAATATCCCAAGAATGGAAAAACAAGCACCACGTGTACTCACCAGCAAACTGGTATTAACGGATCAACACCTAAGTGGACATATAGGAATAACATTTATCAGGTGTCGGGCAGGTGGGAGTGGGGAGGAGGGGGGTGGGTACATACAAACACAATGGGTGAGATGTGCAACGTTTGGGGGATGGTCACGCTTGAGGCTGTGACTCGAGGAGGGAGGGGGCATGGGTGATAGAAGTAACTTTAACACTTGTACCCCCATAACACGCTAAAATAAATTAATAAAAAAAATGGAAGCTAAGAAGCCAAAGTAGGGTTTCTTGCTGCTCAACTAGGAAAGAGAGGTCATTTCAGGTGATTTAGTCAGTACGTTAGAATCTCTACTGGAATAAAACGTAGTCTTTATGAGAGCAGGGAAAGTATGAAAGGCACGAGGGGAGGAATAGAAGATAGAAAGTGCTATTCCAAGGCTTCTGCAAAGAGATGCTTAAAAAGGGAGCTAGCTGAAAGAAACAGCTTCCTTTTATATATAATTTAAAAGGAGATATAGCAGACTGTAAGAATGGTCTGCCTTCCCACGAGCCCATAAACCTGTAAAAATGAGGGTGTATCAAGGATTCAGAGACATTTCAAGTACAAGTAGGTCCCAGAGATGCCTTCTTAGCCCCCATATTTTGAAAATATTCCTGAGTTCTTTTAGCCCTCCTAAGACACACATGTGGTTTAAGCTTAAATGAGTATTTTCTCTTTGCTGACATTTATTGAGCATCTACTATGTGCCAGGCTCCATGGCTAACATCATGGCATGCATCATTTTTGTTTATTCTTGACAACAAATGATAGTGTTTTTATGACTCCCACTTTGCAGATGAGGAGATCAAGACTGAGAGAGATGAATTAACTCGTCTAAGGTCAGAGAGCCAGAGGAGGACAGAGCTGAGACATAAATCTGGGTCTATCACACTGCAAACCAATTATTCTTGTAGCCCACGCTATAGAGATTATTGCATCATGGTTTACGAATTTTATAATAAATATCCCTGTAAAAGGGAGATAAAGGAGAGGCTGATAACTGAATCATGGCCAATGATTTGAAGTAGGTTGGAAAAAAAAAAGAGGAAAGAGTAAGAAACATACTACAGCATAATGAAATTAAATTATAATTTTATTTATGGGAGTGAGCTTATTTGCTTTGTGGGGTGAGGATATGCCTCACGTTGCTCGACTATGGCATGAACAGTAATATTGAAAACGGAAAAAGATCTGGGGGTCATAGTCTTCAGAATTGCATGTGGACAACTGAGCTCACATCTGACTATGGAATCTCCAACTCTTACATCAAAGTCATTAAAAATATCATCTGAGGGAGGGGAGAAGGTGGAGTACAATCCAATTATAATTCAATGAAGAGCTAAGTAAACTGTAAATTAAATATTTTATTTGGACGACTTTTTTTTCTTTAAAATCTTCTATACTTCAGTTTCACTGAATGAATAGGAAGCGTTCCCCATCTAATACAGAAATTATATAAAACTTTGTTTTCTTTGTTAGTGCCCCACAGTTTTGCAGAGCTAAAGCACTGTTCTTCCAGACGTAGGGAAGTCTTGATTGCTTTATATCGCTGTGAATAACAATTACGAACTCAGTCGCAAAGTCTGAGTAAGATCCAGGCGAACCATGAACTGCCCTGTGTTTTAAGTCACTCCATCCGCAAAATGGGTCTGGCTACAACTAGTCTGAAATTTACGAATTGAAGAGGGCATGACAGAGTGAGTGATGAGTGGGGTGAGTGATCTGTCTTGAGTCTCTGATTTCTCCACCCACGAAATGGTCTAGCCGCCGTCCCTCCCTGCATCTTCTTAACGTTGCTACGGTCCGATGGGTAACCAGTAGATGAGAATCTTAGAGCGTCGGAATGTTTATTAATGTTTTTAACGATGCATCACCAAGCACTTGGGAATACTTTTGGCCTTGGGTGAAATTTCTAGAAGCGTTTCAACAGCTGTAGGAGTTTTTCAGTGTTTTCTTTGTGGTTTACTAGCTACAACTGACTGGCTGCTAATGGACTCTTACCTTCATTTAGAAAAAAAGTTATGCCTGTCAAGCTGGAAGAGATATACTCTATACATACAAAATTAGGAAAGAATCAGGACACTAGATCACACAGGTTTAGAACCTAGATATATCACTTGCAGTGTGTGTCTTTGGGCGTGCTACTTAACTTCATCTTCTTGGGTCTCATTTTCCTCATCTTAAAAACAGGAGTAAGGATACTACACCCTGGGACTATTTTAAGGATTAAGTGAGTTGACGTGTGGCACGTACAAAGCGCTCAGTAAGCATTAGCTATTACTTTTCTCACCTTAATTGGAACCGAGGTGCTTTTCTGTGGGGATATAAAATATTTTTCCACACTTCTTCGAGGAACTGGAAAGAACTTTAAATACCCCATCTCTGATTGAAAGAAGGGACCCACAGGCACGCGATGGATTTGATAGCGTGCTAAATGCCTGTAGAAACAGGGGAAATATATTTAGTGCAAATATTTTAATTTCCTCAAGAAATAGAACCTGTTTCTGCAGCAACAGCCCCAGATCTGACTACAATGTGTTCCCAAAATGAAAGGAAAAAAAAAAGAAGAGTAGTCATAGAAACCACAAAGGAGAAATTATACTTGGAGCGGATTTCCAAGTCTCTAGTTATTAAATAACAAACTGAGACCTCATAAACATGGAAATGTATTCTAAACATAAAGTACTCAAGCTCTACTATGTTAATTTGAATAAAGTCTAATTACTTTCCATATTAAAGAGGTAGCCACTTTTTTTCCCTCTTGCTGATGCATTATAATAAATAGCATCATTTCAGTCGATTAAAAAAAGGGCATTCAAATGAATAAAAGTTTTCTTTTCATGTACACAGACCCCTCTGTTGACTAAAGATGGGTTGATTCGGCCGGGCACAGTGGCTGACGCCTGTAGTCCTAGCACTCTGGGAGGCCGAGGCAGGTGGATCGTTTGAGCTCCAGGAGTTCGAGACCAGCCTGAGCAAGAGCGACACCCCTGTCTCTACCAAAAATAGAAAGAAGTTAATTGGATAGCTAACAATATATAGAAAAAATTAGCCGGGCATGGTGGTGCACACCTGTAGTCCCAGCTACTCGGGAGGCTGAGGCAGGAGGATCGCTTGAGGCCAGGAGTTGGAGGTTGCTGTGAGCTAGGCTGATGCCACGGCACTCACTCTAGCCTAGGCAACAAAGCGAGACTCTGTCTCAAAAAATAAAAATTAAAAAAAAAAATCTTAAACTCTCTTGGATGTTTAGGAAAGATATCTGCTTGGCCAGCTTTTTCTGCACAGCCAACCAAGAAGGGAGGTTCCAAGGTAGTGAGTAACACACAGTCTTACAGACCTGGTTCTTCCTCTGCCCAGCAAATCATTGCTTTCCTGCAAAACCATCCACACACTTGCTGCATGTCCCTCTTTCTCTTTCTCTTGGCACCTAACTCGGATGGATTGTATTAACAGATGAGAGACAGCAAAAGCCAAGCTCATTGGCTCAGCTGCTGCCTACAAAAACCCTTAGCTTTAGGGATCAGAGCTCCCAGATAAGAAAGAGAAGAGCTTTCTAGGTTGAAGAACTAGGAAAATACTCACCTGTACGATATACCCTTTCCAAAGGGTACGTACCTGTATGACTCTATTTATTGCAACTACTTTTCGTGATGATGTGTTGGCTAATGTTTATTTAGTCTCTAGAGCCCGCCAAACAATGATAAATTTGTTACAAGCGCTGTTGTGATTCTCTCAATAGCAAAAAGAGATTGATACAGTTATTATTTTACTTTATAGATGAGAAAGCTGAGGGAGCTGAGGCTTAGAGAATTTTAATGATTTGCTGGAGAGGGTGTAGACAACTAATAAGGTAGTGAATAAACACTCTATCCCCCACCTGCTTTTAAAAAAAAAAATTCCAATATTCACATTCTTAACCTTGATGCTCACCTTTATGCCAGTTCTCAAAGTGGGGTCACCAGAGGGCAGCAACATCGTCTCTTGGGAACTGGAAATGCAAATTATCAGGGTCCATCACAGACCTACTGAACCAGCTCCCCTGGGGGCGGGCCCAGCTCTCTGTGGTTCAATAAATTCACCAGGGCCAATGCGATGCAACTTTGAGGACTGCTGTTTTATGCTGCACTGCCTCTTCTTTAAAACAGGAAGGGGAAGGCCAGGCGTGGTGGCTTATGCCTGTAATCCTAGCACTCTGGGAGGCCGAGGCAGGAGGATCGCTCAAGGTCAGGAGTTCGAAACCAGCCTGAGCAACAGCAAGACCCCATCTCTACTAAAGAGTAGAAAGAAATTAATTGGCCGACTAATATATGTATATAGAAAAAATGAGCCGGGCATGGTGGCACATGCCTGTAGTCCCAGCTACTCGGGAGGCTGAGGCAGGAGGATTGCTTGAGCCCAGGAGTTGGAGGTTGCTGTGAGCTAGGCTGACGCCACGGCACTCACTCTGGCCTGGGCAACAAAGCGAGCCTCTGTCTCAAAAAAATAAAATAAAACAGGAAGGGAAAAAAAAGAAAGATAAAACACCCTCCTCTTAGTCCAAGTATTAGAAAATGGCCTTATATTAATCAATAAACCCCAGTGACCTTGCTGAGTTTTATATAGGCCTGTGACTGCTGCAAAGAACAAGTTGTCAAGAAAAACTTGGAGAGAACCCAAGACTTCTGAAATCCTGTCCCTGTTCAAACCCTATAGGAATGCGGGATGCCATGGAGAAAACTGGCTCAGTTTGAAATGAGAAAGTCTTGCATTTTTTTGTGTTTCCTGACAGGTATCATATATGGATTAAGAAATTTTCTATTTACGTCTCTATTTCGCTAATGAAGCGCGCTGAGATAAAAGATAACCTTCCTCCTCCTGAGCCCGTGTGACAGCTTATTTCCTTTCAAGAGATGAAAGCCATGAGCGATGCATAGGCTAGTAAACCTACGGTGGCATTATTTTGCCTGTGAATGTGACAATATCGCAACCCCACGTGACAGGTAGAACATGGGATGTGCCATGATGGGAGGAGAAAAAAAAAAGACACACAATTCCTACCTGGGAAGCGTCAGTCAAGACCAAGTTGAAATGTAGTTCAAGGGAAAGGCCATTCTTGTAATATTCTGGCATAGCAACTGAGAAAAAAAAAAAAAAAACAAAAAGCAACTCTTTGAGAATTCCTAGATAAATTAGAATTTGTTCTATGGACAGTGAAGTCGATCTGCTGCTGCCGATCTGTCTTTTCTAGATTCTCTAGAAACTATTCTTTTGCAACTATGCAGACTGGTTATTTCCTGTTTCCTTCTATGTTTCAGAATGTTTATGCATAGGAACACGGATCGTATCCCCCTGGCATTTTTTAAACAGTGGCATTTAAAAACAAAACGATGACTTGGCCATGTTCAGAGCTGTGTCTTCTGTACCAAGCACAAAGCACTTGCTTAATAATTACCTGCCGCCTGGGTGGCCGGTGCCACCTCTCATTAGGTAGGTCACTCCCCAGCCTGCGGCCCTTGTGTCTTTCTCTCTAAGCCAGCACGCCCCGTTCCAGGATGGCCAGCTTATATAAAACATATTTACTTGAAGTTCAAGTTCAGTGAATTATTAAATTTACCCTTGGAAAGGAGCTTAGAAATATTCTAAACCCTGCCTCTCTACAACACAGCCGAAGACTGAGCACCCTCTCAACAGCCCTTGGAACAAAGATCTTGCTGTTCTATGGTGAATTGTGTTTCTTGACTAGATCCCCCTTCTTTCTCTGTAAGATCTTATCCTAGCGTGTTTCCCCAAAAATAAGACAGGGTCTTATATCTATTTTTCCTCAAGAAGACACCCTAGGAGTTATTTTCAGGGGATCTGTTATTGTTTTTTTTTAAGTATGGTACAACCATCTACATTGATTCAAACAGAGTGAAGTCGTCTTCTCCTGGAACATCATCCTCACTCTCCAAACCCCAAATTCCATCCTGAATGTCTTGCTACTCTATTTCCTTTAGAACCACCGCCCCGATCTCCCCTGTCGAGCACTGGAGCTGTCACGGGGCGGATGAGAAGGGCTGCTCGTGTTCTTTCCCGCTCCTCGACGACACGCATGGGTCGTGCAGACGCGCTGCGCAGCCACGCCCGGCACCAGGGCTGATTTTCGGGGTGGGGCTGCTATTGCGCACGTGCTCAGACATCCTGCTGGGCTTGTTTGATGGGGAGGGCTGATTTTCAGGGTAGAGCTTATATTGGGCAAATGCTTAGAAATCTTGGTAGGGCTTATTTTATGGGCAGGTCTTATTTTGGGGTTAGGGCTTACATTGCGCAAATGCTTAGAAATCCTACTAGAACTTATTTTATGGGTAGGTCTTATTTTTAGGAAAACACTGTAAGTGGATATATAGGAATTAGATTTATCAGGTGTTGGGCAGATGGAAGGGGGAGAGGGGAATGGGAATATACATACCGAATGAGTGTGATGTGCACCAACTGGGGGATGGACACGCTTGAAGCTCTGATTGGAGGGGGGCGGAGGCTAAGAGCAATATACGTAATCTTAACAACATCTGTGCCCCCATAATATGCTGGGGGGGAAAATAAATAAAAAAAATTAAGAAAAAGAAAAAATGAATGACCAAGACAAGACCCTGGTGGGCGGGGCCTCCTCCAGGTGGGGGCGGAGGCGGAGCGGCCACCTGGTTGGAACGGGGATGGAGGGGGTGGTGCATGCAGTGGAACTGACCAGGAGGCCCGGGGCGCCCCGCCCCCACCCTGTCCCTGCGTCCCCCCCAGGCCATCGCCATGGACCTGGAGTCCAACTACCTGTTCAAGCTGCTGCTGGTGGGCGTGGCCTCCTCCAGGTGGGGGTGGTGCGCGCAGTGGACCGGCCAGGAGCCCCGGGGCGCCCCGCCTCCCCACACCTGTCCCCGCGGCCCCCCACGCCGTCGCCTTGGACCCCGAGTCCGACTACCTGTCTGAGCTGCTGCTGGCGGGCAACAAGCGCGACCCGCTGGGCATCCCCGTCCTGGAGCCCAGCGCCAAGAACGCCACCGACGCGCAGCCCGTGAGATCCCCAAGTGCATGGGCCCAGGCGCGGCGGCCTCCTCCTCCTCCTCCTCCGCCTCCTCTGCCTCCGAGCAGAGGCCCAGCCTCAAGATTCACAGCAGCCCTGTCGTCAAGCCGGCTGGTGGAGGTGAGGCTGTTGCCAGGAGAAGGGGGCAGGTGGCGTGGGGACACCTTCTCCAGATGGTGGGGACCGGAGGTGCCTCCCATGCACTCTCTCTCTGCAGGGGCAATTCGAGTCTGGGGCTTTGGGGGGTGTCCTCGGGCTCCCCCCCTTCCCCATCTCCCTCTGGCCCATCTGCCTGCTGCCCTGAGTGAGCCCTGATGTTGCCAGAGTCCCCAAAGTCCCCCCACCCCAGGCCCCCCCAAGGAAGGACACTGAGGACCTGTGGCTAAGGTGGGACTTGCTTGCTCTGCGGCTGCTTCGAGGTGGCTTTTAAAAGATGCCCCCCTACACACACTTTGATTTTGGAATGAGGGCCCCTCTGGCTGTCTCCCTCCTGCCCCCCCAAGTATGTGTGCCCCCCACTGGGTTTCTCCCCATCCCCTTCTTCCTTCTCTCCTTCCTTCCCTAAAGCTGAGGGTCTCCCTGGCCTCTCTTGCCCCCTGGCTCACAGTCAGTGGCCGGGCCACGAGTGTGGCCAGGGGATCCAGGGCCCCGCTGGGCTTCAGGACAGGTGTGGGGCCACAGGGGCTCAGCAGCCCACCCTTTCCTTCCCC